>NBZA01007950.1:0-46032 GCA_003054995.1 Aleochara bilineata | reverse complement strand
GCATAAGGCAGCCGCCAACAATCTGACATTAAATAGCATTAATTCATAAGCTTAATAGATATACCGCCTACTCGGCGTGGTTTAGCAAGCTTTAATAATTTTTATCTTTTACCTCACCATCCTCTCACTCTTCCAACTTTCAATCCCCGTAACAATAGAATCAAGATTGGTTCAAATAGGTCAACGTTGGTGATACTTACTATACGTTCATACTCTTTTGCAATAATAATTAAATATTATTTACTTTCATCCAGTTGCTTGGTTTTGCAGACTGCAAGAGCAGATATGTCGTTTCTAATCTTAGCAGTGGGTTTAAGTCCCTTTTGCTTTTAAACTATATCCAATAGATTTCATTAAGTATTGATGTCTTGTATAGTCCGATATGGTCTATCGGACTGGCTAGGATATCTGGCTTTCACCCAGAAGGCTCGGGTTCGATTCCCGGTATCGGAAGAACCTTTTTACTGTTGCAAAAAAAAAAGATTAGGTAATACATATTTTGATTTAATAAATACTATTCTACTTATTATTTTTAAATATATAGAATTTATGTATACAAACATATTTTTTAAAACAAACCCAATAGTCTATAAGAAAATCTGTTGCAAAAGGTATGTCAGAAGTGGGATTCGAACCCACGCCCTCAGAGAGGACCAGAACACCCATGTATGTACTTGCTAAGCAAGCTAAGGTAAACCTTGAGTCTGGCGCCTTAGACCGCTCGGCCATCCTGACTTATTACATCCGTTTTATATATTTAGTTTCCACCTACATGTTACCATGTGTTTGTGTAAGCAAGAAGTATTCTCTAAAGAATTTTCTAAAAGTCTATATATAATTAATTAACAGTTTTAAAAAAATGGCTGTGTTAAGCCAATAGTTTAAGTTGTAAATTAATATTTCATCATATTTCATTTGTCTTGATAAGAAGCCAAAGACGAGCCTAATTCAACCAAGGGATTTGTCTTTCAGTATAGCACACTTATCCGAAAAAAACCGACAGAAAATATGTATGCTCAATAACACTTTTGGCAAAAAAATTGATATCAGCACGTAGTTTAAAAACCTAACGTAAGAAAAACGAATTTCAGATTTGGAATCAGAGAGCTGCAGCGCATCACATTTAGTCTAACAGCACATACGTACCTGCGTATATTCACCTTATCTAGTTGATGTAACGGACTTGAGGAGTAAAAATTCACGATGTTTTCTGTCGAACCAAAACTTTAATACTAAATGCTGACTGCGTAACAAACGCAACCCTTAAGTGGTGCTGCGCATCAGTCAAAAACAATCACAAACTTAAGAAACAGGTTACATCTAAAAACACTTATAAAATAGTCATAACATCTGAACATAGGCTCAGGTATCAGTAGATATTATAGCAATAATTTTACATTTGCTGCATGTTTCGCTACATTTTCTTACCCACATTTAATAACTCATTAGACCAGTTTGTAGGAAACTGAAGTAGAAACCAAACAAACACTTCACGTACTACGTTTATCAGATATCGTTTATTCTAACTTGTACACTAAATGGTAGGTCTTAACGTTCGCTTCGAAGACTAGCGATCAACTTTTTCGTTTCTCGACATTCTTTATCGTTCTCTAAGGCTCGTTCTACCCATCCCGAAAAAACCTCTGAGAACGGCCAACCGTTGCAAAAAATGTGGGCTTTATTGCACCATCATTGTACTCTTTTGCAAAAGCCTGCCGGGCTACCCCGATAGAAACTCTTTTAACTCTTTTAACCACCGCCAAGCTACTGTTGACTGTCACACATGAAAAAGGGTGTGGTGAAAGCAGAGTCTTCTTGGGGTCCTCACATGCGGGAGCAGAACTCTCAAGAGGAGAGGTTCCAGGTCTTGTCGGGGATTCCAAATGTGTGGTGCGGTCAAGACCCTTGCCTTCCGTAGCCCGCAATTGCACGGATACTTTGGTACTTGTGTTTGTGTATGCATAGGATATGCAATGCTTGTGTGCGAATGTTTGCCATGTCGAATGAGTGTGCGACTTACTGAGCCTTATAGCTCACGTGGTTCTTATTTTGCTTGCAGAACCGCGGAAGTAAGGCGACCTAGACGAGAACGCCATTCCTGACGGCCCGGCCCGGATTAGCTTAAGTTTTATGATATTTTAATTCAATATACCTATATTTTCTACAAAACCACCTTGTTAGATAGGGTCTGTTCAAAGTTAATCGAACTATCCGTCTAACACAATGGAAACTAGGATACCCAGCATGGTCAATAATTAGTACTCGCACTCTCTATGTTTCCTGATTTGTACATTGAAAATCAGGTTAGGCAATTGGCTGGGCGACCAATTACCGTAAAAAACAAGTGTCCCCAAGGGATGGGAGGAAGTGCAATGGGGCCCGCTTGATGGCCTACGTACGGCAACCGGGGATTTCTTCCAGTTGCACTCCACTCAATAAAAAAAAACGAGTGAGGCTCACAGACATAAGGTCACAATAGAAATGAAACATTTTTAATCATTAAGTTGATCTAAATTATATCTACATATTGGTATATATGTATAATAGAGTAAATATTTTGAAAAATAAAATAAATAAATTTAAATTCAATCAATTATCCAGTATTTAAGAAATAAAGCACAATTACACTTTTATTAATTAACAAGCTGGCCCAGCGTACTTCGTAACGCCTCATCTGACCCCCTCACCCCCCGTTGACAGGTTGAGTCGCACTTTAATGTGACCCCCCTAGAAATATTTTTTCACAAAAAGTAAGCCCCTATGAATATGGTTATGTACTTCATATGTACTGCAATTTTGCCGACGTTTGGTTCCGCTAATATATAAAAGATGGCGTTTTATAAATTCATAATTATTAATTATAACATTTTTTCAATCTTGCAATGGTTACAAACCTGGCCTAGACGAAGAAGAAGCCAAAAATATAAAAATCTTAAAAATCGGTTGAGCCGTTCTTGAGTTATAATCTACGTAACGAACCCGACTTTCTTTTATATATATAGATAGATAAAGTTATTCGCAATTTAAACATATTTGAGAATATCACTACTATTGTTAATCAAAGCAAATATCACACCACAGATATTAAACTTAGATAAACTAGATAAACTCAGCAAAATAGAACAACAATTTAAATAAATATTCTGTGTCTGTCTCGTGTGATAACATATTATCAACCGAATGTACAGTGCATCAGCTTATCAATACCGAACTTGAATTCATCAAGAATTATTAGGTTACTTAGTAACTGCTTACAAATTTCAAGTTGCAACAATGTTTCGCTCATTAATTAGGGTAATATAATGTATTTATAAAACAACAACAAAACTAATAATAACAATTTTTACAGTCTTCCAATTTCTACTTGAAACGCAGAAGTACTAACATTAGAACATGTTGTACAACAAGCACGCATTTACCATTAGACATATTATCAGACGAGGAGCTAGCAATGAAAGAGACTGGTAATTAATACACTACAGTGCCCGGAAAATTCCAGATGTATGTATTTACTCCATTTGCAGTGGCTCGTTTAGCTAAACAACACATCGCCCCATACGTGCGAGAAATGGAAGCAGCCGGTTGTATGAAAGATGAGGTAGTCAATCAGCTGTTTGCAAATGGTGTAAGTATGGATGCTGATATCAGGTCCTACAATCCGTAGAAAATCATGTAAACTCAAACGTAGTAGTAGTGCAATGTATGCAACTTGTTATACTTACGTAAAATCCAAACGTTTGCCTACAGCTTATGGGTATCGAAATTCCCACCGAATATAACGGATCCGGATGCAGTTTTATGACGTCCATTCAAACCATTGAAGAGATCAGTAAAGTCGACCCTCCAATTGCGATATTTGTTGAACTGCAAAACAGTTTAGTAAATGCAATCATAATGAAATTGGGAACTCAAGAGCAGAAGGACAAATATCTTCCTAAACTGGCAACTAACATGAGCAGTAGCTTTGCACTCTCAGAGACGACTTCTGGATCAGATGCTTTCTCCCTCAAAACTATCGCCAAGAAAGGCGGTCCAGAACACTACATCTTAAACGGTAACAAAATGTGGATTTCAAACGCAGACCGCGCCGGACTGTTCCTAGTCATGGCAAATGCTAAACCAGAAAACGGATACCGAGGTATCACTTGCTTCCTAGTGGACCGAGACACAGAGGGACTCAGTATAGCAAAACCAGAAAAGAAATGTGGAATGCGTGCATCTGCCACATGCATGGTCAATTTCGACAACGTGCGGATACACGAATCTCAAATTCTGGGCGAATTCGGAAAAGGATACAAATATGCAGCTGGGTTCTTGAATGAAGGGCGAATTGGTATCGCTGCGCAAATGATTGGACTCGCTCAGGGCTGTTTCGACGCCACGATTCCATACACTCTAGAGCGGAAGCAGTTTGGTCAAGCAATTTACAACTTTCAGTCGATGCAACATCAGATTGCAGTGATCGCAACACAGATTGAAGCTGCACGACTGTTAACGTACAACGCAGCACGTCTCGTTGAACAAAAGAAGGATTTCATTAAACAAGCCTCAATGGCCAAGTACTTTGCGGCTGAAGTTGCGCAGAATGTCACTGTTAAGTGCATTGACTGGATGGGCGGCGTTGGATTCACAAGCGATTTCCTACAAGAGAAATATTATCGTGATGTGAAAGTCGGAAGCATTTATGAGGGCACTTACAACATGCAACTGAACACAATTGCTAGATATATTCACAATCATTATGCAAAATAATAACATGTGTGCTTTGTAAATACATAATTCGATTATAGTGCCATCTACATTCCTAAATTGAAAATAATTAATTTTTAGGTTAGTTTCCTTCAACTGAATTGCTAGTTCACGGGTATATTGTTAGAGAGCAATGTAACCTCTAACTTGCTAACCAGTTCTTATTTTTTAAATACATACAACAAAACATAGACTTTGTATGCATTTCTTAGAAATTCTGAAGACATAGATTCGGATTGAACGCATTTCAATATCACTTCAGAAGACATTTCTGTAAAGTATTCAATTTCATCACCTTTTTCAGTAAGTTTAAATTTCGTCAAAAGCCCACAGGCAAGAATGTTGGTGTATGGTATGGTCCAACAAGTGTCAACATGGATGAAAATCATTTAAAGCTAAATTGATCACGAATGCTGGGCGCGCAGCCGTGCACTCAGAAATGACAAGTTGAAATTCTGGTGTGCGTCTTCGATGGGCATCATTGATTATTGAAAGGTACACATTGCACAGCGCCGATTGAAATTCAATATTTTCCTCGAGCACTGAACACGCAGACCGAGAGGCGCAATGCAACCCGCTGGCATCGGCCGAGAGAAAATAATACAAAACACCACGCGATGCGAGCTGCCAGGTCTTTCTCATAAACAAAAAGCAATGAGCGAATGCACAACAATGACGAGCACCGGCTTTCGTCAAGCACAAGCGCAAACACTTGTCCAGCAAGCGTTCGCCATCCGCTGACTGACTAATGAAATGAAATATCGGCATGCGATGATCCTCATTATAAGCGACGCCAGCGAATTGTGGCAAATTTCGTGCAGAATGGAGTTGCTAAACAATCAGAGATCAATGAGTGCTTCGAAGAGTGTGCGGTGTGTGCGCACCTACGTGGTACGTCCACAAAAAGCTTGTAGTTCCCACGGGTCCAGCCGACTCGTTCAGACCAGGCCAGCGTTTGTTCGCTGGAATGTCGCTGTTCAACCTAATGCCAGAGAAGAGACCCAGACGCGCGACTCACTACACTGCCTGCGACTTGTTGCCTGCAGAAGCTTGCAGCTTTCAAAATTTTATGCGCACCGCAATAAAACCACAGCGAATTAATTATCCCACGACCTAGTTCATCACACAAATTCAATCTTCTTTTAAAATTAAATCTATAAGTATTAATTATTTCTTTAAAAATATTATACTTAGATGATTTGTTGTTAGTCATTTAAAAATTATAAAATTATAAACAAATTCATTAAAATATTTTAGTTTAGTATAAGTGAATGCGTGTGGTCCTTGTGCGCGTGCGCGTATGCTTGCCGCTTGTTACTTGGAGAGCGCGGAAGCACAGAGTAATTTCGAGCTTTGATGGTTTCGACTCCTCGGCGCTGCAGAGCTCGTTGGTGGCAGCACCGCATTAGCAGGCGCAGAAGTGGGGGATGCGCGTGCCACGCTTTGTGTGGTCCTGCATGCGAGGGTCTCGCGCACGTCGGCCGGCAGCTCGGTAGCGGACGCCGGTGTTCGGCAGGTGCTCGGCACACCATCGGTGGGGCTTTCGGCGTCGACCTAAAAAGCTCTCACACGAAGCCTTCAACAAGCTCATGGTAGCCGCCGCGCTAAGTGGCGAGCTTACGCGTTTTGCTGCGCGTTTAACTTATATGTGGCGCGTGCCTGGTTCTGTGTGGTCCTTTCGCATTGCACTGCACAACACAACACCCAATTCAACAAGGATTCAAACTGCTTTATAATACAAATTATATAAAGCGAACTAGGCTACAATTTAACGATGCTTTGCTGTGTTCAGTATGCTTTATTATGCAATATGTGATAACATTTTGCAAACCTCTGGCCATGGCCTTCATATCACTTTACAGGTTAGCGCTGCAGCCGAAGCCATGCGCGTGCGTATGTCACTCGCACTGTCGAATGTCGCGGGGGGCAAGCTGCAGCTGTCAATGCCGTTTCGTCTCTTGCGCGTTCGTTTGATGTTGAAACAGTGTTGGGTGCACTGCGCCAGCAGAGTTTATACCTCGGTAATTGGATATTTTGCTCTTGTTAACTTGCGAGTGGAATGCGTCTCTTTTGCTGTGTGACTTTTCATCAAATTTGCAGGTTAAGAGAGTATGTATGCTATAAGATTTACTAGTAAAGTGTGAGAAATGAATGCTCTTATATTATACATATTTTAGTTATCAAAGTGGGATAAAAGCACACCGAGAGGACAACATATGTGCATACATGAATGGTTGAGTCTCTCCACTCGAGAATAAAACAAGGCGCGTTAACAAACACGAGAAAGAGCGGAGAAGCCAAGTAGTTGAGTGGCAAGACACTAATGCATGAATGAAATTGAATACCTCGACGATAGTTCTCATTCTTCTCCCTCGCGACGGACGCGATACCGAGCCGAGGATGAGTCGCGCTCTTGAGCCGTCCGTCCGTCCGTCGTCCACTCAACAGCAGTTGCTGCAGAAGAAGCGCTCAGTCTTAATGTCCCTTTTGTCTCCGATCTCTGATTCCTTCTTTCATCTTATCTCGGTGCGTGTTCGTCGCCGAATTTATGGTTTCTCGCTACGGCTTCTAAGGCACAGACTACCATATAGTTCTCGGAGTTCATAAATTAACCTTACCTTACCTTAATGAAAATGATGCACTATATAAGTGGACGTGAATTAATTGTTTATTGCTTATTGTACCTATAGTTTTGTTTCTCTACAACAAGAAGATATTCTTGTTCTTCTTGGTTTTATTTGTTGTTGTTTTTGGGCTTGAAAAATGTGACCCAATTATGCTGAAATTTAAATGACCCATTGTTCTTGCTTTAGATTTATGTATGTCAGAATTTTAATATTGCGGCTACCCGACGAGTTTCGCTTTTGCTTTGGTGGATTCTAGATTTGAATGAACCCGGATACACCTAGGTATTAAGTATTATCATGTAATAAATCAAAGCTTGCCATAAACTAACCCTAAATAAACCATAAGTACAGTATCTACCGGAAGAACACCTTCAGCAACGATGGCCGGCGTTTCACACTGATTGTGCATTTATGGCAATGGCTATTGTCTCTGCTATAAAGCGTTTTATTATCGACACATTCATGTGAATCACGGAGATGTTTGGCAAGTTGACGCATGCAAAGAGCTCGCAGCAGCAGATGACAGGCAGCAGGTATGTACATACATCATAAACAAATTTTCTCCGAGACGCGAGACACGGTGTGACAATAATGCGCACTCATTCGATGGATGGGCTCGATTTCAAATCTTATCTGCTGCGCCCGCTGCGGTCGGCGCTCGGAGAAGAAAAAGAAGCCGCCTGCCTGCCTGCCTAGGTTGGATTCAATATTGTGTGGTGTGGTGTGGTGTGGTATGTGCGCCCATTGGGAGTGATCTATTATTCACTTTTCTAACAAGCTCGCGCTCAATGCGCATGCATGTATAACACATACCTTCGTATACCAGGTGTACCCGCAAGAAGCCGTCTTCTGCAGTTGGACGTTTGCTTTTGCAAGCCCGCTAACAAGAGAACAAGATGAAACGTTGCATTTGCAGTCGGTCAGAGCCGAGGCAGAGAAAGAAGAAGACAAGATGCTGGCTGGCCTTTGCCGCAGTTCAGAAGACGAACGGGCGAAGAAAGAAGGTAAGCAAAAGTCGTTTTCGGTTAATAGTTTTAGGCACCCAACCATCGAAAACAAGCTTTTATTTTCTCATAATACATTTCGTTATATTTGTGTAGTACTTCTCACTGCTTGCTGCTTGCATACGAGGTGTACCTGTGCTTAGTATGCGATACCGGAAAATTCCAGTGCGATTAGCATCAGAAGAAGCGCCTTTGCAGCGACTTTGTAATTGGCAGAAGGTGGCATTACGTACTCGACAAGGCAAATGCAATGTGATTTAACGTGTAATCGAATTGAGAGAGGGACACCCGGTGGATGCGAGGTGTATTGGTGAATGTGTGTCGTAAATGGTGTGGTATGCGCATGCAACAAGCCAACACGAGATGCCCCAGCGCAGCATGCCATCGTCGGCCGCCGGCCGGCCGGCTCACCATGGTCACCGTCCTTCTGCGATGCGATGTGTTACGTTGGTTGCACTGCGCGACTTCATATGTATAAATGCTGACGTGACGGTACCCCTAGTCCATCCAACCTTCACTAGATCTGTAATTTGTCAAGACAATATAAGTGCTAAACGCAGCACATAAAAATTCCTAATTCCTTTCCTTCCAATAAATCTATCATGATTTACTATCAGCGCTTGACTTTTGTTCCTCAGAAAGGAGGAATTGTACCAGAAAAGGTTTTCATTTTCTCTTTGTTTCCTACCTAACTACCACTTGATAAATTGTTAGATGCGTTGGTAATTAATTAATTATTTCGTTAATTTATTACTGCACTAAAATACGAACAAATGAACGAGCAAACTGTAGTTCAAAGAAGGAAAGAAGTATATAGAGTCTCTATGAAAATATTATTATTGGTACATACCCCTGAATGGAGGAAGATTAAATAAAAGCCTATTTAGCGTCTAGTGTGCGAGGTTGTTTGTCCCTTCCGCATTGATTGTCGCCGTGCTGTTGTGAGACGTGAAAAAAGTCAAACGCACGCCGCAAAAGGTGTTTGCATTGTCATTGTCATCAAATTTTTGGCCCATCCACCATTCAGTCATTCATTCATTATTCTCACTTGTGTGACATCTACTATACAATCATTGAAGCATCTTCGAAGCCAGAGTGGCGTAAGTAATGCATCTGTAATTGAACAAACGAACGCAAGGAATGCGCGTGGAAATGGGAAACGATGCTCGAGCCTCGAGGTGCCTGGCGCGCGCGGTCACTGTGTGTGGCACCTTTGATTTGAGCAAGCGCAACGGTAAACAACAAATAAAAGTCCCATTTATCTATTTATCTTCTTTTGCGCTGCAGAGCGCTGCGCTGTGAATGTGAATGCATGTGCCGATAATGTACACAAGCGGCATGCCAACATAGGCCAACATATACTAGAGAAGAAAGGCCTTGTGTGTACATTTAGCGGGCACTTTGGGGTGCCCTGAAAAGGTACACCACACCACACCACACAACGGCTGGCGGAAACGTTGAAAGCAGCCCACACGCTGATCTGTTTAGGCTTGTTGTGACTTGTGAACGACTCGGAGGACGTTAAATGAAAAGTGAGCGGTTGCCGAAAGAGCATCCCTATTGTTTCGATTATTTGTAGCCGTTTTGACGTTGACACTGTGGAAAGTCATCCACAAGCACAAACGATGCGATCGCGGCGCGGAGATAAGTTAATGAATTGTGGATCCGTCCCATGGTGTCCTTGCTTGGTGCGTGCTTCTTCAGATGTCTAATAACTAATGCCTGCTAAAGAGCGCCGAGCGCCGAGCACCGACCGTCGCGTCGCGTCCTATGAATGGGACGACTGATACTAATTAGTCCTAAAGAGTTGTTGCTGCGCTCGTGGAATGCACAGGGTGTTTCTCCGTCCGGTGAGGTCATTAACTAATTATAATTAGGCTTGAGTGTCGGTAGAGAGCGAAGAAAGAAAGAGACAAAAAGAAGCGGGAGTTTGTATACGGGAATGCGCTGCGCTGCGCGTTGAAGTCGTATCAGCATCAATGACATGTACGGGCCTTTTGAAGCTGACACCGTAGGTATTTTTCGAAAGAGGCGTTAAATTAATAGTTTCGCCGTGGCACGAAGGATAAAACTACCACACGCTTTAATGGACTTGGCTTCAGCTTGCGCTGGCGCTCTCTGCAGCAACGGTGCGATATCCAACAAACTCTTTGCGTCTCGTCTTCAGCCGCTTCTGCTGCTCATGATGTCATGTCCGTGGCTGGTGCTACCAATGCTCTTCACTGCGCTGCGCTATCGCAATCGCAGCAGCACTGCAGGACCAGAAAGTCACACGGTGCACGGATAAAATATCGTTCGGATTTATGGGAAGCCCACGCACCGAAGGAGAGATTTTTAGCGTGCGATGCTGATGCTTGGCACGACCGACGGACGCGGACGTGGACGGCAGCACACCATTAACTCCCCGACAAGCGACCGGCCGGTCAGGGTACGAGTATTGTCTTGAATAAAATCATTAGCAGTGTTTTAAGTTCTTCTTGAGGAGCTGAGACAAGACGTGTTTTATACATATTTCTATAAAGATGAACGTCGTCGTCGTGGCGGAAATGCACTTACTTGTTGGTGACCTGTATGCCCTCGAGAGGATTTCGCGAAGACCGAAGACGAATACGAGTGATGGTGATGATGATGACGGGTGTGCGTGGGCAGCAGTCGGACACAATGCGCAGGATAATTTATTAAATTCAGCAAAGCAAAGCAGGAACCGCTGTCTGCTGCCTGCTTCTTGGCGCATAACTCATCGTATGCGCATCTTCCAGGTGTCCCAATGACTAATCTTACAATATGGTTATCCCCCGGCTATCTGATCGCGCCGAGACGCGAGTGCATAAACAAAACACTTGGTATGATATGATGCGTGCCTGAAGATCAATGTTCGTCGGTTCGATTCGAACGCGTTCGGGCGAGCAACTATATAGTAGGTGCAAGTAGGAACAGAGCATACATACATACATGCGAAATGCGTCCAAACCGGAAATTTCACGTCGGCATGTCTTGCTTGCCTGGCCACTCGTTGGCTGGTCGGGGCGATGATGATGATGATGATAATGATGATAATAACAAGATGAGAACAAAACGCGCAGCGCCAGCGCAGCGAACCAACACCAAGTAAAATACATACAACATGCGGTTGTCGGCACCATTATTGGTTCGAACACCTTTTGCTCTTGCTGCTGCTGCTGCTGCTTCTTTCTATTCACTTCCCAATAAAAGTGAAGTTTGATATTTTGCAATGAAATGAACAATTCGAAGGCTCACACAGTGTGAATGAAGGAGGAATGCTGCTATTGCCATTATGGTGCAATTGTTTCGCGATCTTTTATGGGAGCACGCAAAAATCGTAAAAATTCTTTGTGCGGCCGGCGTGCGCGCGTAAATCGAATCGTAATTGCCTTCTGCGCCAAACGTGTGTGTGTCCGCAAGCACAAATTGGAAATAAATCATAACCTCACTTGCGCTGTGCTGTGCTCTGCTGCGTTGCGTTGCGCTGCGTTGCGATTACTAATGTGGCGAATCGATGCATTTCGTACGCGTTTCTTCATCTTCTTCGCCTACGTTGTGGTTTCTTTCAATTCTACATTCCACATTCATTCATTCATTCATCAATCACACACGAATTCCAACATTTTTAGGTGTAAATCCACCTACAATGAAATAATTAATTTGCCAAATGTTTTTCAATTCTTTTCTTAGGTTCCACTAACGTCCAGTTTCAAGTAACAATCATTAGTATCTATCACCTTGAACACTTCGCCTCGGAGAGCTTGTTAGGTGCGTACCTACCTGGTGCTCTTGTTAGATGCGCTGCGCTGGCTGCACGCCCGAACGGTGTTGAAAATAATTATTATGCTAATTACACCTGAGCCCCGGTTTTATTATTATGATTTGCTCGTTCCCCTCGCACTGCAGACGCACAACTGCAAGAAGCCGCGAAGCCTGCGAGCAGATTTTAACAAGCTTGCCAAAGAACACCAAGAATAGAGGGACGTTTATTGATTTTTTCCTGTAGAAAATTAGGTTTTTATACTGGAAAGAAACGTTTTAAAAGAAGAAGAAATGTGATAAATGTTAATTTGAAATTGATGAACAGTTGACACTCGTCTCTGGCGGCGCCAGCGCATGCGTCTGTGCAGCTTCTCGTTCAACTGATATAAAAGAAGAGAAAAACAAAAGAATGAAGAAGCCTAAAAAGCAAATCAGCGGCGCTGAGCGTTTACTTGGAAATCGTGTAAACTTGTTAAGCAACTCGTTGCGTCGCCGCAGAGCCCAGCGCAGCACACTTTGTAGTGTTTAATTATCGATAATTACCCGCTTCGTTTGTTTTTAATTTAATCTATGCACCGCACCGGTTTGAGTTCGGCGCGTCTTGATCTGCGTGACACGAAGCTTTTTCTGCTGCGCTTGGCTCGCTGACTTTTAATTGCGTAAAATGTGCAGGAAAAGTTTTTGTGAAAAATCCACCACTAGATGGCCACATGCGCCATGCGTAATGAACGAATGATTTATGAAAAAGTTAATGCGATGCGAAGGAATGCCATGCCGAACCAGCTTTGTTTCAGGCAGGTTGCTGGGTTGAGTTGGGAAATTGAGAAGTGAAGCACTTTGTGGCATGTAATACGCCGCCGCGGCGCTGCTTCTCATGTTTGCGTCGCCCGTAGTGGCTTTTGTCTCGTTTGTCAGTCAGGTGTGTAACACTAAACTGAAAACGATCAAGCTCAGCGCTCGCGAAGACGAACACCAAGACGAAGACCATTTGCGGCATCGCTCGAGTGCTATTTCATTAACACCTTTTATGTGACCATAATGCTCAGGCACTTTTCTTCTCTTGCCATGATGCTCTTTGCTCTTGTCTTCTCTAAATATGTACCAAGCGTTTACTTAGTTAGTCTGCTTACAATTCATAGTTTGAGTTCTGTTTTCTATGTAAATACACATTCATTCGAGATTCGAGCTTTGCTCAAGTATAGAATTGTTTTTCCTTACATAACATGAAGAATTCATCAAAAGGTCATTGATTGTGACTTACAATCACCCATAGCCATACCTAAGTCTCTATCTTATTGTCACTCTAATTGGATTACAGTTGGAAGGCAACCCTCCAAAATGTGTACAAATTTGTATGCAAGTATAGCAATATGTGTGACTGTGACTTAAGCAAAGTCGGTCGCGCAAGAGAAATGAATCTCCGAGTACTCGGTGCTTACTTGGAGGACTCCGCCCGGACGTGGTGCGCCAATGAGGAGCGGAGCGTAGGTAGGAAGATGGCTAGGTCCTTGGGCCGCGAGTGGGGGTCCCGCATTCGGCGCTCATCCACTCGGGTGGTTCACCTATAGGTATACCTATGGCTGTGACAAGTGCAACAAGTAGTCGGCGCACGACTCGCTCGCACACGTACGAAAAAGCTCATTGACCAACATTCCCAAACGGCGCGCGGCCAGAAGAAACTGCGACGCGGACCGGAGTGACATCCATCATCAACCCCTAGTTAGTTAGTTAGTTAGTTGGTGCAGTATCCATCCATCTGAGCGGATTATCCTTAGTGGGACATGCATCTCCAGTGGTTGTGCCAGTGCGTCGCAAGCAAACGGAGATGAAGTGGTGCGCGACGACGCTCCTGCTGCTGGGGCTGCTCGTCAGCAGCGTCACGGGCTGCGGACCCGGACGGGGCGCCGGCCGTCGGCGCGGGCCCCGCAAGCTCACCCCGCTCGTATTCAAGCAGCACGTGCCCAACGTCTCCCAGTTCTCGATCACGGCCAGCGGCCCCACCGAGGGGCGCATCGATCGCGCCGATAAGCGTTTCTCCCAGGACCTCGTCCCGAACTACAATGATGATATCATCTTCAAGGACGAGGAGGGTACAGGTGCTGATCGTTTAATGACGCAGGTATGTTCCACCAAGACTCAGTTTTGGATTTAGATTTACATACAAATATTTGGAACAAAATGAATGCAACGCAACAAGTCAACATGCTATTCTCGTATTTGTTTATTTACTTGTCACGGCGATAGTATAGTCTCTGTTTGTTTATTTATTTGCTTACTAAATATTTGATATTGCATTACCATACCAGCACTAAGTATGTAGAACTGTGAATCTAGCTCTAGTCTATTCACAATTAGTTTATGAGATGAGGTACCCTGAAAATAAAAATGTAACTCAGCGCGCTACACAGCGCGCAGCGTTGAGATTTTACGACGGTTTTAATTAGTCGTGTGGAACTACCACCAAATTTATTACTCATTTGTCAATGATAGTGTACAAGCTGAAGACATACCTAAGTATGTATCTTGAAATTCGTTAGTCAGTCTTCAGCTCCTTAGTTTTATGCGCCTGACAATATGAAATGAAATGAGCATAGACATAGAGTATGCACAATAACAATAAAATTACAACTAAACCCTCGAGGATTGCCCATTATGAACTGATGCCCCATGCACTGTACGTAAATATTACAGAGCCATAAACAATAAATAGAAAATACCACAAGGTGATGAGAGCGGAAATAGCAAAAGCGAACGAACGTTTGCGGGTAGGTAAGCCGCGAAGAAGAAGAAGCCTTAAAGGTCATCCGGGAAGCGACTCAGCCCAGCCCAAACCCAGCGACTTGAAGAAACTTGTCTTGTTGCACGGATACTCGTGAGAAATTCCGAATTGAAAGCTGACTCTCTCCTCGCATTGCGTTCCGCTGCTGCTTGTACCTATGCATTACTTAAGATCATTTGCGTAATTCGCAACAGGTTAGGACAGGAGAGAACAGAACGAGGCGACAGGAGTAAATGATATTTCTGCAAGTAAGTTGTATGCTACTCACATGACTAAGCCACTTCACTTCCAGTCACAAAGCAATTTTTGCATTTTTTCCGGCTTGAAACGTGACAAATACGTACAATCTCTTGATGCGTAAGTCAGTTTTACTATCTCGAGTGATGCGTACTTCCCTATCGCTGACTTAAATTTGATAAACATTGCACATCTTGTTTCACTGCGTACCTATATAAGTCAATAATGATGAATATTGTGTCTATATCTAGCAAGTTATCCTTGGAGGCGCTCGATTGACACGTAAAGCGCGTAAAAATGAATTGTGTGAAATTCGCTATATCAATAAAACCGCAAACACATACCGAGAATGTCGGCGCGATGAATAACAATCAACAATAATGCATACAACATAATATCGCTGATAAAGAAGATTACTTTATCTTCATTTGTTTTGCTCGAAAATCAAGTCTAAAAACAATATTTAGAGCAGATTTTTAAAGGAATCTGTATTCCAATTAATCTCGGAAACATTCTAGGAAATCTGTAATCTGCTGGGGTCATTGCAACATTGGATTAAATGAATGAACTTTGTGTACGTACTGACTTAAGTTATATAAGTACATATGTAGGTAGGTAAACGAGAAGATTTTGCTGCTCGTGTGATGACATAATACTTTTGTGCGACATCATCTTAAGGAGCTGTACATGCTTGTAATTCAACGCAGAGCAGAGGAACATCAAATGTAACGCGATACTTATTATATTTACACATTGTGATAGCAGAGCCGCGAAATTCCTGATAATTCATATTTCACTGAACTGCACTGCACTGAACTGCACTGCAATGCATTGTGGTGCAGTGGAGAGCAATCCAGCTGATGCATGCATTCGCAGTGGAATTGATTTTTCTCAAATGTAAGACATAACAATTCGTCAGCATCAGCAAGCGCAAGCGGCGGCACAAAAAGTAGCAATAATGATTCTGCGAAACTTAGTTTGCTTACTTATAATAAGAGGAAGGAACATTGTATGGCAATGCAATTGCACGAAGTGCTGAACTTTCACTAAACATCTCAAAGGGAAAAATGCATTTCCAACTAACCACGAGTACAATGCTAAACCACAACAAACAGTCATAAAAATTACATAATTTTTGATTGATTACCGCGCACTGGAATTTCCAATTGAAACCCTTCCTTCTTCTGTGCATTGCTTGTAATCAGGTTGCATTGCAATAAACGCCGTCGGGATTTCCGAGAATCCTGCAAAGGTTCAGTGTTCAATGCTCAGTGCGTTTCAGCACTTAACGCGATTTTTTCCCATCTGGCCAACGATATTCCATCAACCACGCGCAGACTCATGGAATGCTGCGGAGTTTTCTCCGAGAGCGATTCCCATGCGCGTACCACAAGTGTCGCGTTACGCAAACAATTCTCAATTCTCTCAAACAAACACAGGTACCTATGCCCTTAGATCGCGTACAATTACATTACTTACACATCCACTGAACAACTGTACCTTAAAAGTCCACTTGACTCGACTTGACTTGAGTTGCGTAAAGCCGGAATGACGATGAGTAGGTACATATACATTTGTAGGTACTCATGTACGATACATATTTCGTCGGTAGGATTGGAATGCGCGAAACTTGAAATGCGAATCGAATGATTGTGCACTTGCTAAACGAAGCGAGCGTGCGTGCTCTGCTCTGTCCTCTGTCGTGTGTGGGTTATTACATGCCGTATAAAAGGCTATTATGTGACAACTGCACGCCGCATGCAATGCAATCGAGATGTAGTCACAACATTATCATACTTTAATGCCACTTTCATAAACATCAATATCAAGTGTACATGCTTCGCTTTTCGCTCTTGGCTTTGCCACTCTTTGTGCGTGGCGCGTCGTCGCTCGTACAGAACTTACTCACTTAAGTTGTTGTCTGTTTGCATACCAGACAGTCTTAGCTTATTTATAAGCAAGCAAGTGGTGGAAGCACCTCTGACTTAAGCCCGAATATTATAATCTGCCTGAGAACGCCGAGGCACTCGAATTGTCGAATTGTAAGCGGGATGAAAATGATAAGAGCGCAAACGGTGGCAGGAGCATGACGATCATGACTTAGCCCTACCTTACCTTACGCATCTATATCTATCTGGATGCATAATAAAGCTTATGAAGATTGAGATAAGTCAACTTCTTAAACTGATACCAACATGTTTTTAAAAGTTTTCCCAGGACCAGATACATTCAGACCTGGTTTGCTAATAAATCACTTCAATATCGCGTGCAACAAAGTATCGCAATTTTATTTGCATTGAGCAGTCCTCTCACTGACAAGGAGACGCAAATGACTCACGGAAGCATGAAAAACAGAAAGTAGGCGAAAAGTGCAAAATTCATCATCACCTTCTAATGATTATCGCATATTTACCTTTGCTTGCCTTGGTAATATCATTGAAATATTGGAAAATCCATTGCATATGTACAAATAGTGTAGGTAAACAAATAAACCATTTTACCTACTCCGACAGTTCTTTATTGTCGTTTTATTATCCTTTATTTTTAGATGGTGATTTATGGCCGATGCTCACGCTTTGTCTCACTTTGCTGGTTAACTATTTTGCTAATTTAGCAATTACTTAACACTCGCCGGTGCCGGCGAGTCGTTAGCGGTATTGCAATCGCGGAAACTCCACTTGAAACGCGTGTGATTTATCTAGAAATTTAGAAACTTGCGTCGCGTATTTGGCTATAATAGCATACAAAGCCTTAGTTTGGTTCGAAGTGCGTAGGTGAAATCGGAAAGGAGCATTCGCTTGAGGAGGCGTCGAATCGAATTGAACGGAAATTTCGAATCAATTACACAGGTACAGCATTAATGCCATGCCATTATGTAATGAATAATAATATACTTAATATAATAGAAATCTTGCGAACAATGACGATAAATCATAATATAATAGAGACGTAAGTTAAAATCTTTTGCATTTTATTACGCGCTCATTAATTCTAATCGCGAGATTGGTTATCGCACATTTTTTGACTTACTTAGGTATCAATCAATAAAAATCAATTGCCAATTACGTACCTATTACGTTCGTATTATGTCTATGTTTCTCAATCTAATCAAACAAACGTGTACGAATACGTACGTACTCGTAGATATAATATAAACCAAGTACATACTCGTATTACAAAAGCGAACATGCATTTACTGTAACCTTGTGTTTTGTCTTGTCTTGTGTCGTGTCGTGTCTTGTCACATCTTTTGTCCGATCATTGATTGAACAATGACATAGAAGAAGCGAGCGCAGCGAACACGAATGCAAAGCATCCTCGATGAGACGTTTATTGGAGGCTGCTTGGTCTACCTGTGAATGTCTTCGAGTCAGCAGCGATTGTAACGAGCCGATAAGCGGCACCGCGCACCGTCTTGTCTTTCACACATGATGCGCGATGCTCGACTGCATCGTGATGCGATCACTATTATTATCATTACACCATTGTTACAAGCGCTCAATGCGTGTTCAGTTCACTATTATCTGGCGCGCCAGTCCAAGAGGAGGAAGAAGAGTCACGCGTTCATCTGGATGAGTGCAGCCGCAGCCAGCGACACAGGCATTTGCATATCGCGCGTTATTGTTTGATTTATATACGGCTTTATAAATGGGCATCCGTGGCCAAGTCATTGTCATCGTCTGGCATGTGAAAAATTAGCGACGCCTACGACTCCACGACTTATCTCTCTAACATATTTTGTTGCATCCTATTAGTTTGTTATTTGACAAATGATATTCAGAAATGACATAATTGCTTGTTGGGATGTTGGGATGGTGGGAAATGACAAGCAAGGAATAAAAATGCTTGGAGATTTTGACATAAGCTGCATAGATGGCGCCTTATAAAGGATCAATGCGTATTCTCACAGCAATCAATACCTAATCAATACTTATTTGGATTCAATCAACGATTACTTCCACGAATATCTACGGCCGGCTGAAGTCAGTTAAGCAACAAGGAATTCGCGCTTTGCGTCCTTATTAGAAAGTTCATTTGAGCGTCAAGGTGACAAGTGATGTTAATGAACACATTAAGCTTTTTCTTACACCACTAGAGCCCAGCAAGTCTTTGTACATCGTACGTCAAGAAATACATACCTAAACCAACCAAGCATTGCAAATCGCAGAGAAGATTTCCGGCCGACACGTAATCAATTTGCACGCGTTGCATACTTGCAAGCTGTCAAAATGTTGTGCCCTGTTATGTGGTCAGTACCAGTTCGCCGAATGGCAATGAGCTGGGAATATGTACGATTGAATGAATGAATGAATGAGTTGCGATTGGTTTTGTCACGCGCTTTTTCTTCATCTGGGAAGAAAGAATGTTTTCCAATATTTTCCACTCTCGTTTGTTGTCTGGCTGTTAAACCATTAACTTGTGCTTTCAGTGGCCCTCTTTGTGCTCGTGGATAAATGATTTACAGCGAGTCATGCGCATTCAGCTTGCAGCTACCGTTACGAAAACTTTTTCTGCCGATTTGCTTCTAATGTAGCAATAATTCGAGGCGCTTTGTCCACCATGCAAAGTGCCATAAATTTTACAAGCCCACGAACAAAGTCACAATAGACCAGTGACAAATTTGTTGCACCTACAGAAGCTGCTGAACATCTACAAGTTGATTTCTCTTTTAAAATTGTTTTAAAGTTGTAGGTAAAAAGCACAGAAAAACATAAACTTAAACCTATTATATATACATAGGTACATACATAAATTGTAATTACTTTAATATAGATGTTAGACGTGCAAATGCACTTGTTTACATACGCTTGTCTCAACAATAAATAAAATAATTAAACAACTTAATCAGCGCGGAGTTAATTTCATTCATTATTTATGTTTGTTTGATTAAAACGTGTTCAGTCAGTCAGTCAGTAAGTGAGTCTGATTGTGGTGAGGAGTTAAAAGTAATGCAATTCAATAATTGCCTGGCTTTGCTCTGCTCGGTGAGCCATGGACATGAAGATAAGTCAAGAGACGATACTTGATACTTGAGTGCAGACAAGCAGCAAGGCAAGACAAGGCAAGGCAAGTGCAAGCCGAAGGCGCATTGGCGTATCTTTCAATCGACAAATTCATTCAATGCGCGCACACAACTCGCTAATAAATTAAAATTAAAGCGCTCGCGATCGATTCCTCATTGCAATTGAATGTGTATGCAACCAAACATACATGTATACTGGTCGCCTGCGCTCAGGATACACATAAATATTTATTAGCACGACGACTCGTTGTACACGCAGAACAAGAACATAATTGGAGCGATTTATAATACGATAGGGAGCTGCGATCGCATTAATTAATTATGCCTCGCTCAGCTTAGCGGCTATTTATGCAAATTGAATTAATTGTGCGTAATCTACACGCATTTGTATCTCAATGCTTCTTGCTTCTTGCTTGGCTGAGTTCAGGTGTCTCTCTTGAGTCTTGACAAATGAACTCATTGATCCCTTGAGAACTCGACTCGACTCTACTCAACTCATTCATAGATTATTTCATTCAAAGTGTCGAAGAAAAATTGATGAAGAGATGTCAACATATTGTTTTCTTGCGGCTTTTCAACATGAAGAAATTCTTAAAAGATGTTCGCTCATTTCAAAGAATGAGTGACACCTTGGCTACCGAGGAGCATATATCACTTCGCCAAACACTCGCTTGATTAATGCTGCAATGTCAGGACGCGACGCGATGTGTTAAATGTAGCTGGTTTATTGATAGCCGAAGACCAAGACCAAGACGTAGACGAAGGCCATGGGTGTTATTGACACATGTCAAATTTATTGTAATTGCTACCCAACCAAGTACGAATACGAGTAGGATTGATTTATATGCAAATGCATGTAATATCGTGGTACACAATTTAATTAACAAATGATTTACAGCCAGGTAATGAAGATTTTAGTAGATATTTTATGCTTTTGCTGCTCATTCGATTCACGAGCTGGAAGACAAGACAAGACAAGGCAAGACAAGGCTTGCAACCACAAGATACTCGTGAGCTATGGATGGTTTTGGTTCTTGTTCGCGTATTCGTTCCACTATTATGCGAGATTCTACGGTTCGCGTTCGGCGTTCGGCGTTCACGCTTGAAAATGGTCGTCGCTGGTTGGTATCGTATCGCTGATGGTGAGGCTGAAGATTCGATGCAGTCGCGGCATGGTGTACAGGTACAAATAATAGCCGACAAATAGACGAAAGAGAATAGCGCAGCCAGCCATTCCGGCCGCTGCGCTGCGGCTGGATATGATATTGTACGTCATGCCACCAGCACCAGTATGGGATCCAATTTTCCATCGCCTTCTCACATGAATATATTGGCGCTTCGGCCATCATAGCTCAGCGATGGCCGAGTGCAGAGCGTGGAGAAGAACAAGAAGAGTACGTGCAGAAGAAATACCTGTACAGTTGTGCGCTATGCAGATGATGCCGCACTGCGAATACGAATGCGAATGCTCTTTGTGGTGACCGAAGAAGTCACCTCGCAACTCGCCACTCGCAACGCGGTACCGGTTCAAATCGCTTAATGTCAGTTCGGTTCCCAGGCCATTTTCGAGAAGTGCACGCTGTTGCCTTGTCGGATCGCATTGCCGAAAAGTTAAAAGGCGGTCAGTGGTCAGCGGTGCGCCGAAGACGCGGCCAAGAAACAAAAAAGCGCGCTGAGATCCGCGATGGCCTCAGTCAGTAGGCGGAGGCATCACCGCCGTGTGTCCGCCCAACGTCTTCTTGGTCGCAATTCTTCTTCTTCTTCCAATTTACCAAATATACATGCACGTTACAAAGCTACAATCAAATAGAAGATTTCTACAGACTACAATAACATGCATTCCAAGTTGGTAACACCTCAATAAACAATTGCAAACGTGAAAATCACCGCGTCTCTTGCATTAATCACCGCAATTATGAAGTGCGTTTGCTTTGTCTTTTGTTTTGCACTCCACTCCGCTCCGTACAGTTAGGCACTCAAACACTTGAATAATACAAGCACCGTCAGCTCTTTCAATTGTCAATTGTCACTTGTCACCTGTTGGTAGCACGCCATTTTACTATAATCATAATGAAGCGCCTTGTTGAGGTGCTCAGGTGTTACCTTTTACACCTTATTCATGTTATCCACAGTTGGGCGAGCGCTGAAGAAGGACATCAGCGACTGGCTGGCCGCAGAACGAAGTGTGTGCTCGAGCATAAATGAATTTCTCACATTATAAATAATTCGCGCGCCTCGCAAGAGACGTGCATGCATTATTTAACACTTTGTCATTCGCGTTTGAGGTTAGCTCCTTTCATGCCACGCAATTTGCATTTAAATATGCGCAGGAATGTTTCACACACGAAACGCGCAAACCGTTTGCCGCGCCGAAGAGCAACATGCAATGCCATTTGCATCTGATTAGAATCTTACCTAAAATTCGAAATTGAGCGGAATTCTTGGAAGATTAAGACGCTTCCCTGAAGGAAGAGAATTTGAAACGAATGGCGCACGCTCGTAGCCATTGGTCAGCAACAGTCTTCTATTGCACTGCAGCGAAGCAATTATGTTTGTTTAATTTGATTAAAAACTAATTTCGCGCTTGGTTTCGTGCTGGATTGGCGAGTCCTGCGGCCATCCAGCCAACAATAGAAGAACGAACGCTTGTGTGGAAAAGCGCTACTTACGTTCGAGTGAAACTCGAAACTCTTACCTTTCGAGTGCAAACAATACGCAGGCGCAGATACAAACGCAACAGAGATTAGTGCGACTTACGGAGGCATTTTCGGCATGTTTGCCCTTTGATTTTTTGATTCGCAATCACACGCTATATTGAGCATTCATTGCTGATCCTGTGCTGGCGTTGACGTTGGATTACCACCAGATAATTTCACAGCCAACTAGTTGCATCAATGGTGGTCGGCTCTTCAGCTGAAATCAACGCAACGCAACGCGCCTTTGATCCCATTGTTGAAGGAGGCCTTCTTTCGGATGTGCTTTTAAAATATGGGCTGCGGTACGCCTTGACTCGGCTTGGCTTTCTGCCCTTTTCGGTGCTGATGTTTGATGCATTATCTTAGAATCTGCTGGCTGTGTTTTCTCTAGTTTTCACATTTTAATGCGGTACCCCATTGGTTGCCCCGCTCGGAGTCCATTTAGAAGTGATTTATATTTATTGCGTTTTTGGGCTTTCTCCTGGTTTCCTCCTTTTCACCCCGACCTAGAGTCACGAGTGCGCCGGGTGCGAGGTCATTACGGTCGAATTAAAGGCCATTAACAATAAATTTCTGATATTTGACGTGCTAATAGCATCCGCTGTCTTTGTTTCAATCCATTCTGTTCATTTGAATATCTGGGGGGCGCTTACGAAGCCGACGTGCGTCGGCCATGATCATGAACAACACAAAGAAAGAGCAACCGACAAGACAAGAGTAGAGAAGACAAGACGGTTGGCGGTGCACATGGCCGACAAACGAGCGCATTTTATCGGTTTCGACCATTTAACCTTCCCGAATATTAACATTCTTTCTTTTTGTGTGTTCGTTCCCACCGCAGCGCGGCCATTCATTCACTAAATGCCAAAGTGGAAATTTCCCTTTCCTTTCATTTCATTTCCTTTCTTCTTTTTTCTCTCACATGTTGATTATAACCTACAAATATATTTAAAAATTACTTTTCAAATATTAACATAACTGCTAGCGAGTACCAACCTTTGGAAAGTTTCTTAGTATCAGCAGGTAATCTTGGTAATAGACTGTAAATTCCACTATTTAAATAATAGATTGAATAGAATTTATGATTGAAAAATACATAGTTATCAACATTTTCAATTTATTACACACGAGTACTTACTGTGTTTATTCAAAAACTGTCTTGCGCTTGCATTGTGTCCCACGTTGTTTGGTGTTATGTGCAAACAACATGAGTAACAGAAAGCACAGGTAAACTGTAGATGCACGCCGCGCCGCCCTTTTCAATTAGACGCACAGTACAACATTGTGCGTTGCATTGACGTTGTTTATACGTAAACACCATGCCCTCAAAGTAAATTCTTTCAATGTTTTGATTGCATCCGTACCCTGTCATTCATTGCCGACCAGTCATGACGAATTGCGATTTGCCCTTTTCAACGGCGACTTTTTCCAAAGTTGAAGTTGAAAAGTCGAAAAACGCACCCCCTACGGCCTGCCAACTCACCACGCCTGTACCTTGCCATTCTTCTCACCCTGCAGCAAGAATACCCAATATCCACGTGCAACAAAAGAAAACATCTCTTTGTGTGCGAAATTTTTTGTTTGGGCGGAAATTATTTATAATACATACAGACGAAAATCCGAATTTCATATGCAAAGCGAGAGATGAAGACCAAAATCAACATCAACTCACGAGATTGTTGTTCTTTCAGAGATGCAAAGAGAAGCTCAACACCTTGGCCATCTCCGTGATGAACCAGTGGCCGGGGGTGAAACTGCGAGTGACCGAAGGATGGGACGAAGAGGGTCATCATGCGTCCGACTCGCTGCACTACGAAGGGCGCGCAGTGGACATCACCACCTCGGACCGCGACCGCTCCAAGTACGGGATGCTGGCGCGGCTGGCCGTCGAAGCGGGCTTCGACTGGGTGTACTACGAGAGCCGAGCGCACATCCACTGCTCGGTGAAATCAGGTAACTGTTGCCGAGTTCGTTGTAAATTGTCGCTGAGATAATCAAATCGAAGAAGAAGCTCGCAGCGTCGATAAAACCGCCGCTCGTGGGCGGTTTATCACCTCAAACGCACCGGAATCAGTACACAAAACACGCACGCTGCTTTATGGCGTA
The DNA here is from genome assembly GCA_003054995.1 of Aleochara bilineata. Taxonomy (NCBI): domain Eukaryota; kingdom Metazoa; phylum Arthropoda; class Insecta; order Coleoptera; family Staphylinidae; genus Aleochara; species Aleochara bilineata. The sequence continues at coordinate 21,046 of NBZA01007950.1, read as the reverse complement.
TTGGTTGCCCGCAGCGGCCGCGGCGTGTTTGTGTCGCTGCTTGTACGTCATCAATGTGTCAATTCTGCTGCGATTTGCAAAGTGCTTCTTTCTTTTGGTTTTCTTGGCCGTGTGAAGACGCGCTGCAATGTATTAGGAAAGTATAAACATTCGGCAGGCCGATTCGAGAAAAACGTGATGATCGCGGCGCGGAGATCCGAAGATGCTGCAACGCAACGCAACGCAATGCAATGCAATGCAATGCAATACAACGGCAGATGAAGCAAACCGGTTCGCTACGTTGGTTGCGATGCGCTTGCTGTAGCTTCCCATAGCATCGAAGAAGACGACGACGACGACGACGGCGATGTTGAAAAAAATGTTGAAAAATTGTAGATACATAGGCACGTAGAATATCATCGCCGAGCATTTGTAATGCTAATTTATTAATGTTTATTTCATTCGACTGCGTTTCGGGACGAGAAATTAACGACGAGTTGGTTGTTGTCTCCTTTGAAGGCCGCAATCCTTCCGAAGATGACAATGCGCGAGTCAACAAGGCGTGTAATGACTTGAACGTTTTCTGCGTTTGCATTTTCCGCAGATAACGTACAATATTAAGGAAAGAGGCACAGAATGCAGAAACGCAATTTGAATAAGCAGCATAGCATGAAAGTATGAGGAAGAGATATGTACGAGTAAAAAGCAGAAAGTTGTGGCTTAAGTCGGCTTTGCGTTATTAGCATACTAGAAAATCGCATTATTGTTGCCCCCTCGACTTACCAGCTGACACGCGGCTTATCCGGCCGGACAGGGGGAATTTGGAAAGAATGACGCACTCGGCTTTGGAGCCGGCGATTTGTATGTGCATACACACAGAAAAAAGCCACCTCAAGGCGCGCAGCACAAAAGCGTAAGGCGAAAAGGTTTTCCTCGAAGCCAAACATGTGTTTACGCCGCTAAGCGCGTTCCGGTGATGGCATTACACGCCTAATCCTTTTTTAACATTCGTTCAATTTTCCAGAATCATCGCAAGCGGGGAAGTACGGCGGCTGCTTCACGGCAGAGAGCGAGGTGGTGACGCCGCAAGGGCCAAAGCGCATTGCGCACGTGCAGATCGGAGAGAGCATCCAGGCGGTGGACCCGGACACATTGGAGACCGTCTTCAGCGAGGTGATCCTCTTCCTCGACTTCAACCCCACGGAGCGACACACGTTCCTCGAGCTGGAGCTGCGCTCGGGCCGGCGGCTGACGGTGACGCCCACGCATCTCCTGATGGCGCACAGTGCGGAAGGTGTTCGGACTATGTACGCGGACAGCTTGCGTCCCGGCGACCGGCTGTTCGCGAAACGCGCGGCGAACGCCACCGACGGCGGGCTCGTGGCGGACGAGCTGGTGCGCGTCCAGGAGGTGCAGCGCACCGGGGTGTATGCGCCGCTCACCAAGGCCGGCACCGTGCTGGTGAACGGCGTCGCCGCGTCCTGCTACGCCACCATCGACAGCGCGGCGCTCGCGCACTGGGTGTTCGCGCCACTGAGACTCATTTACAATTTCGAGGAGGGTGTTACGCGACTGTGGCACGTCATGCGGCATCCTGTGGGTGCCTGGCAAGACGTGCACCCGCAGGACGAGGACTTACGAAGTAATGAAATTACGACCGCGAGTGACACGCGGCCCATCGGCGTGCATTGGTATGCGCGGGTCCTCTACGTGCTAGGCGACCTCCTCATACCGTCGCACATGCATAAATAAGCATGCGCATGCGAAACAATTACGAACAATATGAAACCAGGCAGGCAGAGCAAGAACATGCGCATGTCCAGTGATTTAAGGACGCGGCGCAAAGCGGCGCCTGCCATTGTTGTTGCCGATGCGACGCAATCCTTCCGCGGATATATTCATAAATACTATTCGCGGCGGCATTTATTTATGAATGCCCATTATATGTAAACGCATATCGTGCGCACTACTTCTTTACGATGCGAATTTACTCACAATCAACGACTGCCTGTACACATACGAGTATGTACTTTAGCTTTCGACGCAAAGCAACTTGTTAATCTTTGAGCGTTTGCAGCGCAATCGCGCACAATGTAATTTTGTTATGTTATAAACAATCGTATCCAGCCGTACCGAACGTGGACTTATCGAACGTGGCCAGTGTTGTCTTTATTTGTACTTGTATATTTATTTACTCTTGTACTCTAGGAACGACTAGGTTTCCAATCAGATCATATCAAAGAATCCAAGCGATTGCAATGCTTTGCTGAATTTGATTGCTACACCTATGCAAATTTGTAATATATTTTCGACGAATGGAATTTACGTATTTTATCTTATTTATACATAAACTTTAAAACAATTGTCCATTTTATATTCGAACTTTACTACCTATGTATTTAAATTAATTTAATTATTTAAATCGCGACAGATAGATATCAAATGTAAATGACTCTTATTCTATTATGATAGAAGTGTAAATAGCTCTGTATAAAAGTATCGCTCACTTTTCTATTTGTCAAATTTGTACTATTTCTATGTGTTGATTATATATAACTTAAATAAATTAACAAATATTATGCCATAAAGACGTTTCTTTACCATTCTGATAACTTTGATTAATAAATTACTTTTATTTTAGAAATAATCACATGTTTTTCCATTATTTAATTCTTCAGAAACTGCTTCTAACCCCAAACAACCTTTAATATAGGCAACTGAAACCGCATATTTCTATATTACATACAGTCTGCCCAAGCTATGAACTACACGATCCACTTGAAAATGTCAAACCGTTGTAAATCACCCAAACGTCATAAAAGTCTTCTATCATTATCTATCTTCTGGACAGGTAGTGTTTTCTTTGTTGGCGACAAAATCTAGAAGACGGCATGCAAATTTTGGATGACCAATAGTCGGTCGTCCATAAACGGTCATAATACAAAATTACTGAGTGACACAAACAAAAATATATTACAAGATAAGATTCACCCAACATGTTTGCTGTTTTTACACTCTGTAAATTCGGTCTCAACGCCCAAATTCTTGCACCCTGTCGTGACTAGGGCTTGGCCAGTTTCAAGTGGATCGTGTAGTCCATAGCTTGGTTTTCCTATATTTTCATTAAAACTCGCATCATCTTAAATTAAATTAATTATCTCTTCATAATTACTAAATAAAAATATATTTTGTTTCAAATACAAATCAATTATAACACTTTAACATACATTATATCAAACGAAAACATAGTTTTAAAATATTGTCATTTTCCGTGTAACATAGGTAAAACTAAACATATAAGAAACGAGTTTATCGAGAAGAATTAAAAAGATTCAAGTTCGTCTTGTGCAGAGTAGTACAGATATGTACACGCAGCTCATCCAGAGTGACTATTTCGACATTGCATAGCTTACATGTGATATCCTCCATACTCTTATATCTGCAATCATAATAGAATTAAAGTTATCGGAATCAATATAAAACATTGACAACTACTCACCCTCTAGCCATTTCAGACAATGCTTCGATATTCTCTCTAATACCACTACTATCCTTCTCACGCAACGTGACAATGGAATGCAAAGGCCAAATATCTGTTTTGGATGCACCACATGCCGGGGACTGGACAACACCTTTATAAACCGACTTGGTCCAGCTTTCCGAGTACTGTGCAAAGACCCGTTCACGTCCTTCGCGACGTGCATGTAAAAGCTTAAAAATTCGCTGCTTCAACTCAAAATGATGCCTCTGAAGTTGGACATGTGTGCGTTCGTATTTCATTTGCACGACTTCCATCAGTTTATTCATGCAGAAGCGTATTTCGTTAATCAAATGCATATCGGAGACATTAATCTCCACATCAAACACGCACCGAATGTCGTGTTCTGGGTAAATAGCCTTTTGATTTTCATCAACCCCCAGGCCACATAACGCTGATACATAGGCAGTGCCATCGTCATTGGCCTTCAAGCGCATGGTTGGGCAAAACATTAATGCAATCAATGAAGGCAACCCCCGAACGTATGGCATAAGTGTGGTATGACGCAATGACAATGACATACCATTCTGACTCTGGAAGACTGATGTAGCAACCAACAGACGTTCATAGGGTTCCTGCGGTGCCGAATCTAAGAGAACGGAATTTACCGACTCTCCGTCTGTAATCACAGAACTTCCGGTTACGCTCATCGGATAGATGTGCATCTCTAATGGTGAAAAAGGTCCTTTAAGAGTTATATCAGTTATGCATTCTTCAACCGATGGAGCGGGAACATGACGAACGGGGCAAACCGGCCGTCCTATATCCAAAACTTCTTCACAGCTGCGATGCCCGAGAGACCGGGTCGTGATTGCGCGCATACGCATTTCGTGATTCTCGCGTACTCTCAAACTAGGCTCAAGCGGCTCGGCAAATCCGTTGTTAATCAATGTAGTATTCAGAGAAGTGCCACTCTTATCGGTGTAGAGTTCTAAAGTCACGATATCATCTACAACAGCATAGATTCGCGCATAAAGATGCAAGTCTCGTGTAGAGCGATGGAAAAAATCGTTGGCCTCCTGTGCCCAAGTTCCACGGAGGTTTAATAAAACTTTCGGTTGAATGCCATGGAGTGTACATTGAAATGCTTGAGGAGGTAGTTCACGCACAATGCTGTGCGGTATATAGAAGAGTTCATTAGAGTTGACCAAAGACGTATTCCCATAATCGATGAATGTAATCTATAAAGTGAAAATTCTAGAAAATTCTTAAGACAAACCAAAGAAAATTTAACTCACCTTCACGCTAGTGTCAGTCCTGGCACGTGGAAGTATTCCGATAACAATGCATCTGTAATATAAATTGTCCGTAGCAAAGCGACATGCGTACAGTTCATTTATTTCTATGTTTTCTATTGGAACTGGTTCCAATGCATTTTTCGAAGAATTTAATTGATTAAGGATGATTTCCAAGTTTTTGGAGCATTCAGCATGTGCTGGTTGTGCATAGAAATGCCCTGCGTTATTCACATGAGAGATACGAATCTCCATCAATTCATCCCCTAACTTTGGCAGAATAGAATTTAATGCTTCCTTCTTATGTTCTACCTGCACCAACTTGGGAAAGCCATCTTTGGTCGTAGCAATGCTTAACTCAACAGCACGCTGCCACGATTTATCCTTCCTCATAACCGGGAACGAAGTATTCAGCTTCAGTTGGCGCATGCGCACTGCCTTGTATACGTCAATGCATATTTTCCCAGGCATTGTAGCCACAAAAGTCCTGCCTTCACTCACAGTCTTATAAATTCGCCTTACGTCATTGAACGTCACGTAGATTTTGCTTGTGGAATCGAAATATACTGTGCAGTCCGCTGAGACCGGCGCCATTATTTCTTTAATTCGTTGCTCGTAGAGTGGCCCCGGTTGGTTCATATCCATCCCAGTGAAATAAACTGTATTATTTGGATCTAAACCCTTGAGCTGCTTGTATACTTCTTTCTCATCCACTCTGCCCCCTTCGCTCGACCGACTATAGTAATTCGGATAAAATGCACCCGCAATGGCAACCTTCAAAATCAGCTGCTTTTCTGCAGGAGTCAAGGCAACGTGCGTGGGTCCTACTTCCGACTTTATATGCATATTAAGCAATCGCTGATTGATTTCATCAACGAGGACGCGCCATTCTTTCATCACGCGATAAGAGACGTAGTTATTCTGACACCATTTCCTTTCATCCACCACCGAGGAAAACACGCCACTGCGTAGATTCTTATCAAATATTGTGTACAAAGATAAATGTGCAATTAGATCACTGTTAGATCCATCCGCCCAGATCAACTTATTTATGTAGGAAACCATCCGCGCCTGGAATGGCGTTGAGAAAACATTAGACAATGAACAACCGGCCGCCATAATGACACATTCGTCGAGGCAGCTGAACAAGTATCCTAAGCATATCAACTTAGATAGTTTCACGTCTAATGGGAGATTCGCCATGATTATTCCGAGCATGGTCAGATCACCATCAGCTTCAATTATGCGGTCTCGACAAGTGGGCAACATAGCACCAATTTCCTTGAGCAATTTAATATTGGACTTGATGTTCTTCAAGTCGGGTGGGTCCATAGCCAATCCAAGAATAGTTTGGGGAAGATCAGCCAATTGCAGACGTTTACTCATGAGCACCACGCGATCGAGTGATGAACGCTGCATTTCAGGAGGGATGTCCGTAAGCATTTCTCTATCGAAAAAGTTCCGGTACACTAAACGGTAAACTCTTCCGCTGCGCACACGACCCACGCGGCCTGCTCGCTGAATGCAGTTAGTTTTGCTCGCCCAGGCTAACTTCAAACTCTGATACTGGGTAAGCGGATCAATATTCATCATCTTCGTCATACAAAAATCGATCACTAAAAAACACAAACGCAAGCCGGTGTTAAAATATTCTTTTGCATTAGAAAAACTTACCGTAAACTATATCTGGAACCGTGATGGAACTCTCTGCAATGTTAGTGGAGAGAATAATCTTTCGAGAACCTTCTGGTGGCTTCATAAATACACGTGATTGTTCATGTGCAGGAATGGACGAGTGCAATGGCACGACGAAGAAATTACAATTCGATCGTTCCTTCTCTTTCATTAGGAGACTATAGCAATGTTCTATCTCGTAAATACCGGGAAGAAACACAAGTACATGTCCAATATCACCATCGTCGTCCACACGACTCAACGTTAAAACCAGTCGTATGAAAATATTATAAATCGCAGGATGGATTTTCGGAATACCAAACTCTGAAAATTCTGGCAGTTCTCCCAGAGTGGATAACTCTTCTAGGTAGTGGATACTCTTCTCGTACATCATCTTCTTCGAGACGTTAATCTGTGAGGCTGGAATTGACGTACCACCTGATACACTTCTAAAGTAATACGCAAATTTTTCAGTTTCGAACGTAGCAGACATAAGAATAATCTTGACGCCAAGGGAGTTTGTGTTCATAAATCTTCGCAGAATGATAAGCAGGAAGTCAATTTCCTGAGTGCGTTCGTGCACCTCGTCAATAATAATATGCGTGTATTCATTCAAATCCCTTCGGACGATAAGTTTTTGTAGTAATACCCCAACAGTCATGTAGGTGAGAATGGTATCTTGAGAGCCCACTTTCTCAAGACCCACTTGGTACCCGCAGATGGACCCCAATTCCCAACCGCGTTCCTCGCAAACGTGCTTTGCCACGCTAATAGCCGCGAGTTTTCTTGGTTGTGTAACAACTATATTACAATACGTTTGATTCTCTTTACAATCATCAAGAATGAATTGAGGCACTTGGGTAGTTTTTCCACAGCCAGTGTCACCATGGATAATTATAACATTGGTAATTTTTAACATGGTCAGTATCTATTAATGAATAATAATTATGTAAATTAATCATAACATAGAGAACAAGAATAAGACTCACGTGATTTTTCTTTGGGTCAATGGGTAACTCATTTCTCTCAGACTTGACGAACATATATTGATCATAAAGACGCTTAGCTGTATTGAATTTCTCCGTTTCGTCCTCTTCCAAGTCCCGTTTCCTTAACTCACTTATAGAGTCTATGCAGGATAATGTGCCTGGCTAGTTAATATAAACATGTGGATTCAATATAAGAACAAGTGAAATATAGCATCAACAGGTACCTCTTGTTTCATGTTTGTGTTCTCATACATGGCTAATTCTTTCTCCTGACAATCCAGAATGTAATCCATGTTCGATTCTTCTTCGGAGTCGGAGCCATCGCTGGTATTGGGAGAAACCACCTTCCTGCCATTGCACGTTCCTGTTGGAACTTCTTTCGGTTTTATCTCACCTGGGTTTAGAATCAGATTCATAAAATCTTCCATGGCTCAAAGATATAAAGCACATTCAGTGTTCCGAATTATATTTTTGGCTTAAGTTGAGTCGTTTTGCAAGCACCTGTTAGCTTACATTAACTTTCACATTTGACTCACATCGAACAAAAGAGTAAACTCAACTGACTATTATTATATTAACAGGTGTTGCAAGATGTCGCTATAAGTATAAGTGTGGATATTTATATATGTATTACTAATAATAATTTGACATTATATTTTATAATCAAATCTCCGAAATCATATTTTTGTATTTAAATTACATATTATTATACTGGAAAAATCTTATTTAACCAAACATTTCACAAATGAATTTTATTGAACGCGCCAATTTTTAGTACCAACTTTCATAACCTATACTGCAGTGTACTTGTACGATACTGCAAATCAACCGCTTCTGAGGCGTCCAAATTTTCAAGGCAAAAAACTTAAAAATAAAACCATGTCTTTTCTTGATATCTGTGAGAAATACTTCGGGACGCAAGATTTCTACGAAATACTCAACTTACAGAAGACGGCAAAGGCAAGTGAAGGTAAGTTACGCATAATAAACAATTTATATTAGCGAGCTAACGACTCTTTCTTTAAACGATCTTTAGTTAAGAAAGCATATCACAAAGCTTCATTGCTGACGCATCCGGATAGAGTACCCGAATCTCAAAAACTTGACGCCACAGAGAAATTTAAAGCAATTTCAAGAATATATTCTATTCTAAGTGACTCGGACAAACGCCAGTTGTACGATGAGTCTGGCACATTTGATGAAGAAGCTATGGATTCCTTATCAGACTGGTTGAATCTGTGGCGGTCTATGTTTAAACCAATTACTAAGAACTGTATTGACAATTATAAGGCTGAGTATTTGAACTCAGAGAGCGAACGACGAGACATTAAAAAGGCTTACGTTGCTACCAAGGGAAACATGACAAAAATGCATAATTTGATTCCTTTCTTGGATGTTGCAAATGAAGACAGAATTATGGGTATCGTGCGAGAGCTCATCGACGAGGGAGAAGTGGAGGAGTACAAGGGATTCTTCAATGAGCCCAAAGCAAAGAAACAACGGCGATTGGCGAAGGAACAAAGTTACAAAGTGACAGACGAAGAGGCAGCTGAAATCGAACGCGCCATTACGGAGCAGCAAGGACGACGCGCTCAAGAATTTGCTGACCGAATGTCAGACTTGGAAGCAAAGTATTGCAAAAAGAAGCCAAAAGCCGCCATTACGGGCGCAAAGAAAACTGCGAAGGGAGCAAATGCTGTTCAGAATGGTCGCGTAAGTAAAAGGACCAGACAGTCAAAGTGAAGTTTTCACAATTCCCAAATAACTTTCTGTTTTTTTTATGAATCAAAAATATTGACTATAAAGTTGATGTTTTAATTAAATTACATACCGTATACATTGGCAATTAAACTTATTCTCTATGTATGAGGACATATACACCAAGGCATGCTAACACCGCATACTGCAAGGGAAAAATATTCATTATATATTACATACTTCAGTAATACCCTTTCAAATATATGATACTTACTTTAAACTTAGGATATTCATTCATTAGAATAGTAACCATACCAACATACGGCAGGAACCCTCTCGCTTTACCGACTACATCTTTTTTTGTAAGCCATAGTTGTCCTGGAGCATATAAACCTCTATCATCCACACTGTTGTTATCACCCTTTGTCAAGAATTTAACTGTGCTGTTATTCCTGACAAAAAAAGTTTGTTAGCCGTTTCCAGTATGTATATGTTTTCGAAGTGTATGTTATCTTACTTTTCATGTAATTTCAATACTCTATGAACTATAGGAATATCCCTTCCTTCAACTTTGAATACAACAATATCCCCAACACGAACAGGCTCTTCCGGATAATTTGTAAGGAACAGCAAATCTCCTCTATGGAACGCTGGCTCCATACTCCCTGATAAAACCACAACGATTGGACTTTCTGAACCGGTAACAACCATCAATCCTTTCCATATCATCAGCGCTGACGTTACAATCATGCCAAAGCTAAGTACTTGGAAGATAAACTGCAACATTTGGTTAGTTATATGCTGACATGAAATTAAGTCCCTCTTCTTACCTGCCGCTTATTCATACGTTTTACATCATCAAATAAAGCTGCCACGTCCATTTTTGCAGATTCCACTCAGCTATCTCGTTAATTACTTAAATAATTGTGGAGAATAAAACTCCACGTCAGTAAAGTTTGTAAGTAAATTGCTCTAAGGCCTCTTTCTGTGATCGTCCTAACCTTAATGTTTGCTGCGTCATTAGCGCCACTTCCAGTTTGTGTCAAAAATTTAAAATAAAAACCAAAGAGAAGTTATTATTCATATGATTATTCAAATAATTTGATACAGAAGTATACAGTTTTATACTGATGCATTAAACGGATCAACCGTTGTGTAAATTTCTACCAGATTGGGCTGTGATTTTGTCTCATGTAATGTAGTGGCCTCTGATGTAGTTTTTTCTTCTTTTTGAGCGAGGATTTCTAAGGGCATAGAAATTTCAGCGGATTGCGCATTATTTTGCTTGGACTTTTCTTCTTCTGCCGCCTCCGGCTTAGCTTCCTTGGTGTTCTTATTGAAATCACCGCTTTCGTCAGGAAACTTCCACTCAGAGCACATCAGTTGCAATGGTTGCAGTATTTGCACACTTTGTTTGACTCGTAACAGCTCTAAGTTACACATATTTTCAACTTCGAGCAAACGCCGTTTATAATTGGCAAATGCTATCTGTTTCTGCAGAATTTGACGATGCTCGTAGTGCGACTGTAGCAGATGTTCAGAATGCTTAATGTCATTACGGATGTCCGCATCCAAATGCATAGATTGGTCGCTATAATATTGATACCCCATTTCGGTGGCCCTTGTTATATAGTCATTCTCGCGACGTTCCTCCATCTCTCGCCGCCATATTTCTCTTTCATCTTGCAATTGTGCTTTCAAACCATGAATTTTTTGTCTAAGGCTCATTATTCGTTCTTGTAAATGTCGATTGTACTCATCATTTGCCGTGCTATCGGTATCGCTCTGAATATTTTCATCAAATTGCTGATTTGCATTTGGACCTCCACTCTCTTTAATATTGCAAGATTCACTAATATTTGCTGCACTTTCAGTTGCATCAGAGCAGGTAGTAATGTCCATTCTTAAAAATTGGTAGATAATAAATGTTGTGTTAATGTAAATTATACAAATAAATTGATATTAATTTGTGACAATTATTTTGTATTTGTTTTCATAGGTTGCTATTTTACGTGTTTTATTATTTAAATTTTGAATAAATTTGGTTAGTTTACATCTAGCGCCACCTATTTATTAGCGCCTCTAGTGGCAGCTCGCAAACATTAGTACATTCTTCTATTTCACGAACTCGTCACGATGAAGTAAGTATTTGTTTACATCTGTGCAAAATCTTCAATTATTTAGTGCATCTGTGCAGTTTAAATAATACAATATGTGTTAAACAATGGCCCAATTGCCACCGAATCTAAATTTGTGCTTATTTCTAGGATCGGACTTTGTGCATACAGTGGATACAAAATTTATCCCGGCCATGGTAAAACCTTGGTTAAGATTGACGGCAAAGTAAGAATTATTGAATTAATATATCGTATAATATATCTTTTAGAGTAGTATAGATTTTCACCGTTAATATAAATATTTCATACATTTTCCCTTTAATTCGATTGGTAATAATGTCAATGTTGTGAAATTATTGTAGGTTATGTTTTATGAGCAACGCTTGACATGTTTACTTCTTTTACAGTCTTATACTTTCCTGAGCTCAAAATGCGAACGTGCGCATTTAATGAAAAGGAATCCGCGTAAGGTTACATGGACCGTCTTGTACCGTCGCAAGCACAAGAAGGGCCAGGAAGAGGAAACTACAAAAAAACGTACCCGCAGGACACAAAAGTTCCAACGGGCTATCGTTGGTGCGTCTCTCAATGATATCTTGGCTAAGCGTAACCAGCGGCCTGAGGTCAGGAAAGCGCAGCGTGAGCAAGCGATTCGCGCCGCCAAGGAGCAAAAGAAGTCTGTGAAAGCGGCCAAGAAACCGGCACCCGCCCCCAAGACGAAAGCTCCACCAAAAGCCAAGGCCGCGAAGAATGTAACGAAGGCTGCTCCACGTGTTGGAGGCAAGCGCTAAGTTAAATCTTAAACAATAAAAAGTTTATTTAAAAAATCAATATTTGTTTTATCGGTTGCCCTGAGTAATTCACTATTCGTGTGTTTTTCTAATTGCAAATGTTTGTTTGCGTGTGTTTCTTTATCTGAAGTTTGTGATTCTCAAACTTTTTATTACGATGCATATGGAATTTGACATCACAACGTAAGTGCTACTGAGCAGTCATTAAGAATCACTGGTCTAGGTCAGGAGTCTGCAACCTTTTGAGACGCAAGAGCAAAAAGTTACAATTTACACCAATTTTTACGGTTTAAAGAACACGATCATATTTGTTGTATTACTACAGTATTGGATTTTCGTAGAACTGGAGAGCCGCACCTTGACATCGAAAAAGCAGCAGCTTGCCGACCCCTGGTAGAGGTGCCTTCAATTTATAAACATAACCTCAAATTATTTAGAGTTTTAAAACAAATTGTGATGAATAATTGGAGTATTCCAAAGGGAAAATGTACTCTTATGTGCCCAGAAAAAGAAATAATAATGTGAGGGCCTTTGAGTACCTATGATAATTTACCGCAAAATTAAATATTATTATTCAAGGAGAGAACGGGAAAGGCTTTTACACCCTTTGGAAATCCTCACTGGAACCGAGAAGTCTCGTCAGCCAAAAGCTGACAGATCAAAAATAGTTAAACAATTTTGTAGGTCAGCAGCTGGGCAGAACATGACAGATGTAAACTCTTTAAGACCGTTTAGTACACTTATAAAAACGGTTCATTTCTTACTTGGAAGGTAAGTTTCAAAACTGAGTTGTTTTCAATATAATTATGAGTTCTTATAATTAAAGACAAATTTTAAACGATTCAATCCCATATCATATTCGTTATGAGTACATTGCTGACCGGTTAAGAGCAGTGAGACAGGATATGATTATACAACAACTACCAACTTTTGAAGTGATAAGTATCCTGGAGCCTTGTATAAGATTTCATGCTTATTCTGCTTACAGGTACTGGATTTAATAATAACTTTAAACATCTATTAATTGTTTTCATTACAGACTATCTAATGCTAGTATAAATTATTTTGATCCAACCCTAAACAGCAAGTACCTAAACGAATGTTTAAATGAACTACTTTTTAAGTATGATGAAGCAGATGAAAAATCAAACACTTCAAATAAAATCCAGGAAAAGGCACGTGCTGAGATAGAAGCGTTGTACATTATATTTAATTTGGGCCAAGATGGAGCGATTTGGCGAGGGTTAACTTTGTCAAAACACTGGCGAACTAATCATTCCATAGCTTTAGCACTACAGCTTGCATTAGCATATAGGAATAATAATTTTGTTAAAGTATGTAGATTAATCATGGAACTACCAAGTTTTTTAGCTGCCATTGCTGTTCTAAATTTGCCTAAGATACGAAAACTCAGCTATCAAATAATGTCGGTTGCCTACCATAGTAAGAATCTTAAATTTCCCTTGGATAATTTGGAAAAGTTATTGATATATGATGATATTTATTTCCTTCTGGACGATTTAAAACATTTTAATGTTATGTATGAATATACTAACGAACCAGAGACAAGAGAATATACTGGTCATGTAATATTTTTAAAAGAAAGGTTTGATCCAAATGTTGCATTGAGCAGTCCACAAAAGCACAAAGCAGTTGATAAAAAGCTAGAAAATTACGAGTTGGAAGATATTATGTTACAAGGTCTTTAGACGAAATTATTATATATATATTATTTTACATGGTTTATATTAGGTGAAATTAGGATGCATTTACTTACGTTTTTATTTTATATATGTTATTTGTCAATCTATTGATCATTCTCTTAGCTATATTATTTATATACAAATACTTTATAATTTGTTTTCTCGAATAATAAATGTCTTAGATTTATGTAACGTATCCAAAAATTAGATGATATGCTAAATATAAGTTATAGTGTAGAATCAAATGCATGTAAATACGATTGCTATGAAATTATTTACAGAGAAAGCATTAGAAAGTGATTTGATGAATACTAAGTGGACATCACATGAGTACATTTCTTGAACAATGTTACATCAAAGTATGTATGCCCGTTAACTAATTGTAAATTATTGAACGTATATATAAGGTACATAGTATATTAGAAATCAAACTAAGCAATTATTTAATTAATCAACTCTAATTGTAAGTTTAAGTAAGAAAGGCGTCAAGCAACAACAACGAGTCGGTGCACTAATGCAGCGCTGCGTAGCAAAACAAAGCATTGAGTTTCCTCAAAGGGCGGCTTCTCAGTGCATGTACGTAAGAAATGTATGTGTGGAATCACTACTGCCGGAAAAGCACCGCATCAGTCTTCAATGATGTTCGCCCTCTACATTAAACATCTATGCGCAATACAAACGAGTGCATGAAAAGACAATTCTAGCAATGAATTAACTTATTATATTTCTTTGCAATTTGATTCAGTTGGATAGTGGTTTCATAGTTTTAGTTTAATATTATTTGCAGTAAATGAAAAAGCTATTTGTAAATCGTAACGATGTGATATTCGTATTGACGCATTTTTAATTAATTAATTCCAGTTGATTATAAGTTTTGCTATTGTTTGTTACATAATTGATTAAACTCTATATGGTGCTACTTTTGTTTCTAATCAGACTATCCGGGAAAATTCAACAAGAATCACACTGCTTGAAAACGCTAAAAACGGTTCACTTTCTACCTAATTCAATGAATTATCGAAGTCGAAGTACAAGTTTATACGATAATAACGGCCGAAAAATAAAAAAAATTGTCACTTTCTTTTGTTATGGACATTTGCTTAAAAATAATCAGATTTCTTTTTGTGTATTAAATGGGAATTGCTATTTAGTTTCTATTTTCTGCCAGCATTTCGACGAAATTTCCTTTTGTTTAGTACATTAACTTGAAAATATGCCCAGCATAAACTTGGCCGTCAATAACTACTGAGATTCTAGCTCAGAAATAAATTGTGTATTATCTTGTTTGATTGGTTGCGTTTTGTGCGCGCCCTCACTTAATAACCTAGTCATTTTCTGTATTAGAGTCCTAGTCAAGAAGAGAATGAATTGTAAATAAATTTAACTAATGATCAGTCAGCATTAAACTATCAAGAATGAAATCAAATACGATCGAAGAGATCAGTTCTTCCACGCGGTTCAAAACCATCTACAATATTTCATTGTGATCATTCATCTCATCTTTCGTCAGCGAAGCAAGATTGAAGATTGTTGTTGGCTTGGCTCTGATATGTCGTTAGCCACCTGGAGGAGCATCACCGCGCCACTTAATTTGCTTGCTGCGGTGTACGACTTACAACTTAACACGTTTACCTCGCACTTTGCCCCTACGACCAGAAACTTTGCCAGTGATAGGTGTTTCGTCAAGCTTGCGCTTGTTTCCCTTCTCGGCGCCCATCTGTTTTGGAATTGCAGCCACCCTCAAGCTCTCGGCGACGGCATCTGCATCCTCGTGGGAAACATTGTCCTGCTCCAACATCTGCAACTCGACTGCCCGCGTCTCATCGCTCATATTGCTCGTTGTAGGCATGGATAGCTGAAAACTCTCGGCGTCGAAAAGAGCGAGGTCCTCGGGGTCGGGAAGCTGCAGTTCGCCATTATCCTCAAGAGGCATCGTTGTGTTAGCACCACAAACGTTGCAAAAAGGCGGTGTTGCGGGCGACTTAGAGCGCCAATACTGCAGCTCGGTTTTACACTTATTGAGCTCCTGCAATAATGTACTGAACTTGCGTGAGATCTCATCGTTCTTCTTGTCGTATTCATCCATGCGAGTGCTACACTCGAGCGATGTCTTCGCCTGTTCGGTGATCACCTTCTGCTGCTCAGACACCTGCTTCTGTTGCTCAGAGATCTTGCGTCTGCAGGTGCGCAAATCGCGTTTCAACGACGACAATAAGTGGTTGTACCGTTTCATGCCTTGTCGTATCTTCCTAATGCCAGAGACCATATTTACTGGCTGCTCCTCCACTTCCATATCGCTTGTCCCTGGTCGGTCACTTTCTTTGCCCTCCTCAGGACCCAAAGGCGACGAGTCAATCACTAGGTAATTCTTAGTAGTAGCTAAGTAAACAGAAGAAATGATTCATTATATCGCGTTGGCTAACGTCTACTTTATCAAGAAAACCACCTGTGGTAAACTCCAAGAAGTCGGCGCCAAAGTACGCAATCTCCGGAAGATCGGGTTCTATCTTCTCTTTGAAGTACTCCATTGCCATAGTAGATAAGTCAAAAAGCTCATCGGTGACTTTATAGGGTCGATTCAATTTGGTCGTCACCTTAATGTAATGCAAAATGTTGTAGACCTCATCAAGAATTTCACCGGGAAAAAAGCAACAATGCTTTCGTTCGATGTGCTTTCCGAATGACATTTGTAGAAGAGTCAGACGCATGTGGAGCGTTTCTATGATGTCGCTTTCGCAAGCCAAGTGATGGTTGCGTCGAGCTGACTCACGTCTCGGCATCTTTGCCTTAATCTCCTGAAACCGCTGCAGCATCTGGGTTTGCAATCGCTGGAACGTAGAGTTCAGCAGTTGAGCGCAAATTGAGTCGAAACGCTTGCACACCTGTGAAGCAAAACAAAAGACAACATAATCAAAATATCAAGGTAGGAAAGTGGTAATTGCACTAATTGTAAGTACGTATCTACTTACAAGTCTCAGTTGGCAAACATTCTTAAAGTTTAAGTAACCAAGGATCTTCTCCATCACTTCCTGAGGCAAGTCGAGGAGATGCCTCTGGTCTTGGCTACCCATTGTCGAAGAGTACATTGCAACATTGCTGTTACGGGTGACCCTCGGCGATGATCCAGACGCAGATGGGACGTTTTGGCAATCGCTGCCTCCATTGATTATCGACATTTGTCGCGTTGAAACCATTATGAAAACCGCAATCAGGAATACCTGCACACGATGAAAATGCAATTAACATGCTGAATAACTCACAAAAATTACACTTCTTTCAATTTACGAAAAACATCCGCTAAGCGATGACTGAGTGACGAATTCTTTTTCCCCGAGATAACGAGTGCATATTCTTGATGAATAATTGACAAGTCGCAATATAAATTAATCGAAAATGTTAACTGTATGGTTTGTACTTACAGGTTGGATTTATCAATTGATTTTCCAAAGCAGGAACGTTCGTTCACGATTGCATCGTGCCTTGAGTGAGCAGTTTTCTAGAATAGTCGTTTGCGTTTTCCGTCAAAAATCCTTGGCGAAATGAGCACTTAAACGACCCGAGAGAATGCTCACTAGCTAGGTGCACTACTAGTGCACGTATTTCTTCTAATTTCGAAGAGAAAATGTCAGTTTAATAGGGTGAATAACAGATTTCCACTTGTATAACGTGGTGAAATGAATGCGATAGGCGAGCAGCAATTCTAGCGCGCTGTACACTCTTGTATACCCTACCTGAATGCACGATGATGCACGCAAAATGTTCGAGTACGAGATAGTGTTCACTTCTACGGGCTACATACGTTAGAGCGCAGCGCGCAAGCGTACAACCACTTTCTTTGTTACAAATTTAACAAAATCTCTTTAATGTTGTGAGCAAATTTCACTTAATTGCACTTGAATGCGTGTATAACATTTTGCTCAAGCAAATCATGCTAATGTCATTTTCAATTGGGCGTAATCAATCAAATATTATTTAAATTTGCATCGCTGGGGAGACCTGTCAACACTGGATGGGGATTTTGTAACTTGTAATAAGTTTACAACATTGCAATTAAACAAATACTTAGTGAATTATATTGTTGTAAAGATAAATAATTCCTTTACATATTACTTTAATGGTTATCGTAAATGTAATAATATACTACTTAGACGTTTAGCGAGACTTAGAAGTTTGACGAGACCGTATCACCGATTATCGGTTATCGAGGCCCGCGACGTCGTCAACGAAGTTTAACAACTAATTAATTAGTAAATTAGTAAATGTTTACCTTAATATTTACAATATTCTAAAAGATTATATGGAGTTCCATGATAATAAAACAAACATTTGGACGTATTTTATCATGTATTTTAAATAAATGTAAGATACTAATATTGTTTTAGTAATAAGATGATCGTTCAACCACCTCACGTTAAACAATATCTAATTCTTATTAAATGAAGATAATTTTTGTAAACAATACAATTTATTAAACATGTTTAAAATTCTTACTTACAATGTACAATTAAAATATCTCAATATAATAATAGCAGCCAATCACCTATTTAATAGATATTTCTTCGATTTCATGATATTCATGAAGTTATATACGTCCCTGATCCAGATCATGTGACATATGTCTACTGTGCAATTGCAGAACTCTGTAGACTGTGTCTTTGAGCATTTGTGGCTTGCAGAACTCCTCCAACCAGCTGAAAACACCAGCGGAGAGCTCAGAAAAGTTGTTCACTGATATGGAACTAAACGTTAGGAAAAGCTGGTCCATAATTACTCGAAACTGCAAATCACACATAAAATAATAACGTAAAGTAAGTGTTTAGTAATGAAAATTGGTGCCAAAAAAGTTCGTCTGTTACAAACCACAGAGAATCTGATTTCATCAGAAACATGCGTCTCAATGGGCCCGGGTTGCGTTTGCTGCGCCTTAACAATCATCTCGTAATTCGTTTGCATTATCTTCAATGCGACAACTTCTTTCCGCAGAGCATTCCGCTCGTCTTCCTGTTTCTTCTTTTGCAGTTGCAGGTATTGAATGTAGTCAATTGACTTTTGAAGGACTGTGGCTTTGCTCAATTTATATCCGGAAATATCGTTCTGTTGACATGTTGGTACAAGTTCCTGCAATTGATCATAGCCTTTCTTAATTGCATCGCGACGCTTCTGTTCTGCCTGAGTATGTGCTTCGCGTCGTCGTTCTTTGTAGCTCAGAGGTGAACATTTTGAATCTGCATCTTCTTCTTCATCTAAAATAAATGTTAACGAATATTATACAACTTACTCTGATAAATTACAATGGTAGATGAATTACCTGAATTTGGAATTTCGCTATTCGCCTGCATAATCTTTATGCAACAGTATAGCTTGGCTTTCACTTTAAAAAATTATTTTAATTTTAATAAAACTAGTTGTTGAAATTAATCGTATTGATATCATGTTTGTAGGTTGGATTTAGTTATGAGTTAAAAAGTTTCCAAAGTACTTACGTTTTTACTAAGATAAGATAATGAGAATAGAGTGGATATATTTGGTTTTTAAATTACTACGGACATGGACTAAACGACCTTCATATTGCTACGAAATGCCACTGAACTGTTTTCTTGGCATCTACATTTCTATCAGCTGATGAGAATGATAACAAACAAGTAAACACGTATTTTGTTTGAAAATACGACGGATAGATGTCAGTTTCTACTTTAAAATTTATTAAAATTTATTGTTAGTACCTGAAAATTATTTAGCAGTTGCGTTATTTGCATTTATAATGCGTTATGTTACTTTTGTTTACATTTTTGTTACTAACAATGAATGATATCATTAAATAATTATTTAGTTTGCTAACAGAAACAGCGCATAATATATCAATTATACCCAATAGTTGAAAAATAATAAATGTATTATTTAGTATGTATCTAGTTGAAGCAGAACAATGAATGATTGTTATATAATAATCGCAAAGTATTGTGGATTCAACCCTAATTATTATTTTGTAAAATACAAATTTTTACGTTATGTGCATTTTGCGATATTTGTTTTGTATGCGTGCATTTTTCTCTACCAACAAATAACAATGGGTATAGAATTCTATAAAGAAACTGAAAGAATACTATATTTTCATATAGCAAATGTTTTCACAATAGCCATTATTATAGTAAATTTTGTGGCACAAATTAATATTTGGAAACAAGATGAGTATTTGAATTTGATGCAGAAGTTGAAAAGTTTGTGGAAGTTATTAAAATCTACTTCAATTCATAAGAAAAAATATATAGAATTACACGCAATGCTCTATTATTGCAGCCTATTAATATTACTTATACCTCTATGGATAGAAAGCATGACGATATTCCATTTCTGGTTTGATTCTATTTCTTGCTTGACAGTCCAGGTTATTATATCGATCAAATGGAGTATTCTATCAAGTCTTAAGATACACATGAAAAATTTCAATCATTTGCTTAAAATGGAAGTGGAAAACTGCAAAAATATACGATTGAATAATGGTTGTTTTACTAGTCTTATACCCAAATGGAAAAGCATTTATTTGTTGATTCTACAAGTGATACATCACTATAATAACTTGTTTGGTGCAAGCATATTTTTATGGCTTCTGTATTTAATAATTCAGTTCTTCTATTGTATTCAATATATTCTTAATGAAAATATAAACATACTAAGTATGTTATTGTTCGTAAATTTTTTATATTATATGGTAAGCTTTACATTTTCTTGTTATTATGGGTTTAAACATTCATTTGCAGATATTATTGGTGCTTATTGTCAATGAAATAGACAATATTTTAAGGGAGCACAGAAAGACGACTTTGTTGGCGTATGAGTTGCTGGATAGGTATAAACGAATCAATGTGAGAGACTGCAAGCTGAAGGAATTTGCTACAATATTAAATATTCAATCACCACACTTTTCGGCTGCAGGATTCTTTGATATTAATTATAATATGCTCTTTACAATGATGCAGCTATTTTTAACGTTTGCTGCAATTATTGCTGATTTAAATAGCTCATAATAAACGCAAAAATATTGCCTACAAAATATGTATAAGTAATCAGAACATACTTTATTTTCAAGTTTCAAAAGTAATATGTATAAGTATAGGCATAATAATGTTTTCATAATATAACTTATTCTCTTTATTGTTGTACGTTGTTCGTACAATACATCTTCTTCACACACCCATAAAAACACAACAAAGTTTGCCAAAACGATTCTTTCGGTTTTTGTTACGCTCACCACATGCCCATCGGCTTATTACATAGATCTTAGCGACACAACATCCAGTTTACTGCTGGAAATCCCCATCTTT
>NBZA01007935.1:4810-17328 GCA_003054995.1 Aleochara bilineata | reverse complement strand
TTTAGAAAATGTCTGATATCTCTTGAACCGTAAAAGATAGAATGTTCACTTAAAGCGCAATGCATTCCGAATTGAATTCTACACAAAATAAGTGGTTAAACCATCAATCTGCCCTGTTTCTAAGCTGAGTTATTAAAATTTGAAAAAAGTTGGGCACCACTGTTGTAACGCATCACCGATTAAAGACTTATTTGCTAATCACTAACCTGTTGTGCTATTCCACAGCCGTGTGCTGTTGATACCGTCTTGCACCACCACTCACAGTGGTTCATTCCCAATTACATAAAGACATCAAAATAATAACCCTCTGCCTTATTATCTCTCTGATTATCTGAAAATAATTAACCTACCATTACAATTCTATACCTAGCAGAATAAATACTAACCAATTGCAAGGAATTAACCATGCCTTTCGCTTATCCTTCTGCTCCTAGTGAATGGCAAACGGTATGGGATGGTGTGTCCAGGTGGAACAGTTCCCTTCGATAGGTAATCCACAAAAACAACGCTTGTTTTCTTTCTTACCCTCAGCAATTTGCCTTCGTACCCGTTCCCCAGACCTCATGCTCTTTTCTTTTCCTCCTCTTCCTTCTGTTGTAGTTCCCTGGCCATTAACTCCTACGCCAATCGCAGTTTCTCTTCAATACTCTGCTCCTGTCCCTGTTCTCTCTGCGCCACCATTTGCACCCATCAACTCATTGATTTCCTGCGGCGGCTTCACTCCAGTGAAGATTTGTTTTCCCAATCTTCATCCGTTCATCCTGAAACAACAAAATAACTTCAGAACTTCCACAACATTCCCGAACACATACTAACAATTCAACAAATATAATTGTGGCCTCTTGCTTAAGCAACTGCTTGTACCACTTCATTATCATTGCAAATTCTAATTGTTGCGCGTCTCGTAATTACTTAAACGCCGCGGAAATGCACGTAAATTACTAACTAATTATTAGCGAAATAGATTCTGCAATGACAGCGCTGCACATACAGATATAAATGAACTTATCATATGGGTATTTCCCTCTTTGTCACTCTCATACAGCTAGTATAGGTTAGGGTCTATGACAAGCATGCTCAGTTATATACACGCCAGCAGCGCCATTTTAAATATCATAATTTCATTAAAAATTAATTAAAAGCATTACCTGGGGATCTGTTGTAACTCTTTACGGGCAAACCATCTTCTCCTCCTCTTCTTCCCTTTGAATTATCCAGCAGACAATTCAGAAAAAGCCCGTCTGTTTGTTGTAAAACAAGACAAGTAATAAACAATCAATGACAAAGTCGTATTACTTTTAATTACTAACCTTTTGTTCCATTCTGGGGCGTTGTGTGCCGTAAATACACTCTTGGCCCATGGTCACCAGTGGTTACCATCCTCTGGGTGTGCGTTTGCAGCTCTTGGAAGCTCTGCAAAGAAGAGAATTAGTTCTCAACACTAAACAGCACTTTAGACAAGCAATAAATTAATTAGGCTGTGTCCAGACTCTACCTTTTGCTATGCTTCCTACGATTTACGTCTTAACTCTTCATTCTCTAGCAAGAAACATTCATTCATTCACTCTCACATTCGCGCTGCGTTGACAATTGCAACTTTCCCTTCTCCATTTCCATAGGGAGAACAACATAATAACCCTCTACCTCATTAACCAACCGATTATCTGACAATAATTAACCTAACAATACAATTCAACACCTAGCGCCATAAATACTAATTAATTGTGAAGGATTATCCATGCTTTCACACCTTCTACTTGTTGTTTTGCTCCTAGTGAATGCAAAACGTTCTTGTAAGGATATCCGTAGTCAAATTGGGACTTGCCATAGTGGTAGCTGCTATGGAATGCCATTTCTCCTGGTGCAAGCGTCCCCTTCGATCAACAATCCACAGAAACAACGTAGCCTATGCTAAAAAAGACATGATTGCAATCGATCATAAAGCACAAGGAGTGATAATAGAGATAGTATATATGTACATACCTTGGTTGTTCCTGTCGTTGGGTACTTCTTGGTTACTGAACACAAGTACGTGTTGGATTTACTTGAACTATTGTACAAAGCAATGTATTAATATGGATGCAACTGATAACCAGGCAAACAGTACTTACAAGGGAAGAGTTGCTGCATTGTCGCCTTGGTGTCTTGGCTCTGATAAGGTTACCATCACATAATACTCCACACAAAGTCCGAGAGCAATGACCAGAAGGAGACATCTTATCTGACTACAACTTGAACTGAAGCACTCAAATGCCACTTGGAATTCACTGATGTAAGCAGCAGTGACACAGGCTTTAAGGTTATGCTTGATAATCACTTGTCTGACCACGCCACAAGCGGTTACGTCTGGTAACGGACAATGCCAGCTGCGTACTGAGCGCCGAGCATGGTGTTTCGAGAGAGTCAGCTGAACAAAACCAACTACTAGCACACCTGGCGGCAAATAGAAAAAGTTTTCAGGTAGTAGTGACTAGCTATACCGGCCAAAAATTACAGTAAGCTATTGAAAAATGGCAGCTATTCTGCCGCTATTTCGTCAAAGAAAGAAAAATTGTCAAATTTTTGAATTGAATTTTAAGGCACTTAGAATAAAGTAATAATAACATATTATACATCAATCGATTCATTATAAAATGAACTTTTATAAGAAATTAATAAAATAACGCTGCGGTGTAAGGCGTAGATGCTACAACGCAAAAACTAAAAAAACTAAAATTCAATTTTTTTGCTATTTCTAATAAGTTTAGAATTAGTTGTTATATATCAAACGATAGATAATTAAATTACCTTTATTTTGATATATAACACTAATAACTAGCTTAGTTATTACTGATGTTATAAACAAAAATGTAATTTTTTTTACCAAAATATTAATAAACTTTAAAGCCGTTTTTCTTCTATTTCTGTTTAGTCAATTTTAATTATTTATATATCAGTAGATTGCCTATTTAATTAGCTTTAATTTGATGTATGAAACATAAATATATCTTTGAATTTGTTTAAGTTATGAGCTAATAACTAAAAAAACAATTTTTTTGTTACAAAAAAGTACCTAATTTTCAAAAATTTTTTTGAAGCATTTCTAGATTATTTATTTGATTAATTTATATATCAATAAATTCTTGATTTAATTACCTTTCATTTGATATATTATTGAATAATATAGTTATAGTATTATTAAAGTTATAGCATAATATATATGAGACAGCCATCAAGTAAACATGAAAAATAAATCAAAATTTTCAAATGCAATTTAAAAGCACTTCCGGTACTAGTACAAAGTTCAATCATATATTTCCGGGTTTGTAATTGAACGTACTTTATTATGCTAAAAACCGGAAAGCTTTATCTTAATTACGTCAGGAGTAATTAACAAAAACCCTAGACAAACTTTGAATACACTGACATAAGTGAGCCTGGACCAACTAAATTTTCAAATGCAATTTTACCATACTTCCGGTTTTGCTACAAGGTTGAAGTATACGTTTCCGGGTTGGTAATTAAACGTACTTTTTTATGCTAAAAACCGGAAAGCTTTATCTTAATTACTTCAGGAGTAATTAACAAAAAACCTAGAGAAGATGCAATAATAATGTGCATGCAACTCGAATTATACTTGCACTCGAACAGATTATATTCAATTGCAAATTATGTACTTATACCCAACGTAACACCAACTATTATATGTCGTCCGACAGGTGATTGTATGCAGTTTCCTGTAGTGAAACGCGCATAGTTATCCCACTTCCGGTTCGCGCGTTGTGGCCACTCAAAGTTGACTGATCTCAGGATCAAATACCAGAGCCAAAACCAATGCAAATCTTTAAAGTAAACGTGAACTTAAAACCCGGCTTGAATGTAAACTCGTGTAAGAATCTTACTTAAGTATAGTAAGTAAGTAAGTAAGTAAGACGACTTTCTCGATCATTCAATCGCACTACATTCCTCTCATCCCTTCCTTTCTTCTTCTTCTGCTTCTTCTTTGATTGGATTTTACGTCTACGTTACTCACGAAACGACACCTGACTTAAGTCAAGTCTTAAGCATTGAAAAGAGAAAGGTTCCCTCTTCACTTACTTCTTCCTTCGTTTCTACGACGTCTTGTCTTGTCTTGTCTTGCCTTGGCCTTCCCTCGTTTTCACCTGGTCAATGTGTGTTGAAATGTTACCAGAAGCGCACGTGCATCCTCTTACCCCGTGCTAAGTTCTTCAAACCCTTAATTACAATCACAACTACCATACTTAACTGCAATTAATTAGTGTATTAAGTGGCTAATCAACAAAAATGTCATTGGTAAGTAACTTCACAACTAATTTCCAGAATCAAGGTCAAGTTTACACAAGAATGACGTAATTTAAGTAAATAATTAACGTCTTAATCAGAGCACGACTAATTGTTGTTAATTTCAATTAAAAAGTGAAGCATTTCTGTGAATTTCAAAGTAAAACCTGTGTGTTTCTTGAAAAATATGCTCTAATTTCTTCCAACTAATGATTGCAATCCGGAAATCTTTATCTCAATTTCAAATGCAATTTAACCATACTTCCGGTTTTGCTAGAAGATTGAAATATACGTTTCCGGGTTTGTAATTAAACGTACTTTATTATACTAAAAACCGGAAAGCCCTATCTTAATTACTTCAGGAGTAATTAACAAAAACCCAAGACAAACTTTGAATACACTGACATAAGTGAGCCTGGACAAACTAAATTTTCAAATGTAATATTACCATACTTCCGGTTTTGCTACAAGGTTGAAGTATACGTTTCCGGGTTTGCAATTAAACGTACTTTATTATGCTAGAAACCGGAAAGCTTTACCTTAATTACTTCAGGAGTAATTAACAAAAACCCTAGACAAACTTTGAATATACTGACATAAGTGTGCCTGGACAATCTAAATTTTCAAATGCAATTTTACTATACTTCCGGTTTTGCTACAAGGTTGAAGTATACGTTTCCGGGTTTGCAATTAAACGTAATTTATTATGCTAGAAACCGGAAAGCTTTATATTAATTACTTCAGGAGTAATTAACAAAAATCCTAGAAAAACTTTGAATACACTGACATAAGTGAGCCTGGGCAAACTAAATTTTCAAATGCAATTTTACTATATTTCCGGTTTTGTTACAAGGTTGAAGTTTACGTTTCCGGGTTTGTAATTAAACGTACTTTATTATGCTAAAAACCGGAAAACATTACCTTAATTACTTTAGGAATAATTAACAAAAACCATAAAAAATCTTTGAATATACTGACATAAGTGAGCCTGGACAAACTAAATTTTCAAATGCAATTTTACCATACTTCCGGTTTTGCTACAAGGTTGAAATATACGTTTCCGGGTTTGTAATTGAACGTACTTTTTTATCCTGAAAACCGGAAAGCTTTATCTTAATTACTTCAAGAGTAATTAACAAAAACAAAAAGCAAAACCTGTGTGTTTCTTGAAAAATGTGCTCTAATTTCTTCCAACTAATGATCGCAATCCAGGTAAAAGTGATTAAACCAATTAATTAACAGAAAAAGAAATCAAGAAGTTAATTAATCGCGTGCTAGACTAATGAGAGTAAGAGTAGGATGATAATAATTAATGATCTTAAGTGAAAACTGATTTAAATTTAAATAAACATTTGCACTTTCAGATTGTTTAAAAGCAAAGAAACTTGGAGAAAACCGAAGAAAAAGATGAATTTGTTGCTGGTTATCCTGATCTTCAGCAGTTTCCGTGCCTCAGTGGGATACTCAACCCCCAACCACCAGAAACCCACTGAAAACAGGAGAGAAACCGTCAGTTTCCACGTGTCCGGCTCCAGATTGCTCAGTTTCATGCCCTTTTTCTCGTTTTTAAAGGACAAACTCATTGCCCAGGAAGGTTTTGTAGGTTAGGATTTATTGCTTACCATTTGAGGATAACCTCTAAAGAGATTGTCATGTTTCAGGGAGATGTCTGGGCGCTGCGAAGAAGTTACGCATGTTAATGCCCTTTTTGATCTACAAACTGGGAGTGATCGTGACCACCTTGGGGTTCCTGACCTTGTTCACCCTGAAGAGCCTGGTCATCGGCGTCATCCTCCTGATCCTGAACACGGGGGGCTGGATTGGGAAGCTGGCCCTGGCGAAGGGGGAGCATGGGTACCAGTACCCCAGGGTTCCAGCTCCTCCGGTGCATATCCACGTCCACAAGGAGCCCGGGTATTCCCATAAGTACCTCTCTCATCGCCAAGGACTCGTCCAGGAGGACGAGTCCTTTGACGTGGATTCTGAGGAGGAAACGTCCTGGAAGGACAGAATCCTTCAAGGATTGAAGAACACCAAGACTCCTGCCGAACGAGAAGAGCTCATGCGCTTGTACCAACGGCTTGGGGTCGCTTTCAATGCCAGAAAAGACAGGAAACTCTGGGAAAAGTGGGAAAAACATGATGAAAATGAAGAAATGCTTCAAAAATCTGAAGAAATTGCCTTGGAGGACGCTAGTCGTTGAGGGATTGTTACTTGTAACCAAACGTAGACTGATTATTGTTAATTAATTGTTTTTAATTTAAAAAATAAATTTGCTGTTCAACGGTAGATGGCGTGTCATGTCTTATAGATTTCTTGAGGAATGTGTTTAATTTTGGGTCAATTATTAGTGGGTCAAGAAACATACACGTCTTGAGACTCTTTTCTTGTCTTGAAATGAATTCAATGAATTAAGCAAACATATGCTAATCGTGAACAAAGCGGAAAGTAGATCACTGTAAACCTTGACCTTGAACTTAAAATCTTGAGACAAAAACACGTCTGCTGGTGAGAAAAAAGAAAGCCCAAAAGAATTTTTTAATCGGCAATAACCGAAAATCAAAATAACGGGTCTCGTGCAAAAATCCAGGTCATACAGGGTTACGTCGTCGTCTTCGACTTCGTCTTGTTGAACTTGAACTTTTAGCTTGATTTGCTTCAAGTTCTGTCTTGTTGGTTGGCTTCGAAGGAAGTTATCAGAATGAAACAATTACTGTCAGGTGTCAATGCATGTCAATGTTTGAAATCAATTATTCATGGTTGAGGAACCGCAAGAGCTCTGCGCACGCGCCAAGAAGAGTTTATAGGTTAGGTTAGAGGTTTCATCTGAAGATTTATCATGTACTTACGTTTAAAAATCTTAAAAGTCTCTCTTTGTGCAGAATCCCAATCTTAATTGAACATTTGCATGTAAATTGCCTTTGCAATTGCTGATAACAATTAATCATTCGAGTTTTCCTCTTAGCTTGCTTGAATTGAGCACGATTTGATCGCGTTCCCAATGTGTAAATATCCTTTTCTGGGACGCTGTGATATGGAATCTTGAACTATACCAACAATGCAAACAGTATTTGAAGATGACAGGGCCATAAAGTACTTACCAAGCTACTAAAGTCGTTGGTTTGCCTTTAAAACAAGCCAAAAGTTGAGTAAATTCAATGAATTTGACTGGAAAACTTGATTTTTCTGCAGGTTCTTCTTGGCTCTTATTGAATAATTTAAGGTTTTTCTGGTCAGACGTAAGACTGTTCCACATTCAACACACCGTGGTGTAAAGTGAGCCAAGCACTTAACACCGAGTGTTCTCCTAAAAAATGTACAGAATGCCAACCTCAAGTGCGAAAATGGCGTCAGTCAGTGATGAAAATCTAAGGGAAATGTTGATAATCCAAGGGTAAACTTGCATTTTATAGAGGGAACTGTCTCTTGGCATGACTTACGTACGTGTATGTATTATTCAAGGTGGAACTCTCGCTGTCTTCTCTTCTCTTCCTCTTCTACTTCTTCTTCATCGTCGCTGGCAGTTGGCGAACGTCTTAAAGCACGTCGTTTCCTGACTTGCGTCTGCAGAGTCGCGATCAGGTTCAAGGCGAGCACATCTTGGTGTTAATCCGAGCAAAAGTGACTTCAAAATGCTCAGAGAATATGGATTTCTCTTGGCCTGCGTCTTCATTCTACCCGTTTCCTCGACGTCTTCTTCGACTGGCAGTATCTTAGATGCAGTGAAATGCGTCGCCGAATTGAAGATGGACTGCGTCTTGGACAAGTCCGAGCGCATTCTCGAAGACCAAACACGTCAGTTTCTTGGTAAGTTTCACAAGAAATACAAAAGAGAAATTTTGATAATTAATTATTGTGTGTTTAATTAACGACATTCAATTTCAAGTTACCTGTGTGTGAATGGACTAAATACTCACTTAATTTGATTAACAAATGATGATAATCTCTATTTAAATTTGAAATTTCTCTTGTAAAACGATTTCGATCATAATAATTAACAAATTAACACAGTTACTTACAAATTAGTCATTAATTCGTGTATTTATACACTTAAACTTTGTAAATCTTATGTGTTTTGTCTCGTCTTGCTTCGTTTCGTTAATTTTTGTCAATTATCTGCTTATTAGCACACGTTTAAAGCTGAATTTCTTCAGTTTAAGTGTAAGAAAGTGAAGAATTGCTTAAACTTTAAGTTGCACATGACTAAAAAGAAGAAAACATGTATTAAGTTTATAATAAGATGAAGACAAATGCGATTACGAAGACGAAGAGTAGGAGAAACTTGGAGAAAACCAAAGAAAAAGATGAATTTGTTGCTGGTTATCCTGATCTTCAGTAATTTCCGCGCCTCAGTGGGATATTCAGCCCCAAACCACCAGAAACCCACTGAAAACAGGAGAGAAAGCGTCAGTTTCCACGTGTCCGGCTCCAGATTGCTCAGTTTTATGCCCTTTTTCGCGTTTTTAAAGGACAAACTCATTGCCCCAGAAGGTTTTGTAGGTTAGGGTTTATGACATTTCTGACCATTTGGGGAATTTTGTCAATTATCTGCTTATTAGCACATGTTTAAAGCTTAATTTCTTCAGTTTAAGTGTAAGAAAGTGAAGAATTATGGCTAAAAAAAAGAAGAAAACATGCATTAAGTTATAATAATATGAAGACGAAGAGTAGGAGGAAGAAGATTGTCCTACTTTTAAAATGAATTAATGCGTGATACTTAATCCAAACCGAATATTTCGGTAACGTCTTAACTCGTCTTCTTTTCTTCAACTTTCTTGAACTGCAGTTGCACATGACAGTCATTAACAGTTAGGTTATGTTGTGTTATGTTATGTTGACTTGAGTGAGCAGCTGTTGTCTTACTGTATTTTGCACTGTTTTTAGTTGAAGCTAATGCAGAAAGTGAAAAAACCAAGACAACTCTTGATCATCTTTCAAGAAAACACTCCCCAGACGATGAGACGCCGTCGGACTTGATTTCTTCGATAACCAGTCTCATCTCTGAAGTCACAGAGATGTTCTTCAAGGAAGGACTCACCGGTTTCTTCCGGGACGGCAAAGAAGAAGAGCAAGAAACTGAACAAAACCCGATGGATTTAAGCAACAAGTCTTCCTTGGCAATTGACGCCCGTGCATTACCAAGTGGTAAATACCTAGTGAATGATGAAAAGGAACTAAGTTAAGTGAACTTTTGTGCATGTTTAGATGTATCTGAAGGGAGAGGCAAGAAGAAGAAGAAGAAGATCAAGGCGGTTATAAAGCTGGCGCTGCTGGCGGTGTTCCTGTTCGGGAAGATCACGCTGCTCCTGAAGGTGCTGCACGCCAAGCTGCAGCTGAAGTTCCTGGCGCTGGCGGCGGGCACGTTCCTCATCAACGCCGCCCGGTTCTACCTGGAGCTGAAGCACAAGCACCACCACCCCCAGAAGGTCATCTACTACGAGCACGCCCAGCACCAGCACCACTACGAGCACGACGACCACGAGGACTGGGGCGACAGCCACGGCGGCGGCGGCGGTGGCGGATACTGGGGTCGCTCCTATGAGCAATCTCCCAAAAACGCACAACTCCTGGCTTACAAACCCCAAGAAATATCACTTTGAACGCGTATTTTCACACAAAAACATGAAATCTAGTCCCAGATCTTTAAAAAACTTACGGATTAGACAATTAATTAACTTATTTATTTATTTATTAACTTATTCTTTGATTAAATCATTACTTAATTAAAAAAACAATTGAAACAAGTTTTTAACCAAAGTTTTCTCAAGTTTCCTCTGAAAACCTAAGAATTCTTAGGATTGAACGTGTTCCTAATCATTTTTAAACACTTTAGAAGAAATTTCAGCAATTTAACCTCAAAACTTGAGTACTCGTCGATGATAAATGGGAATTATGGGTATGGAACTCCTAGTGACCTCTTGCGGCGCCTGTTCTTCTTCCTCCAGGTGAATTTCCTGTGTTGTGTCTTCCGCCGGGTCTGAGTTTGTTTCGGGCTCAGAGAGGGCGACACTAAGAGCTTCGCCGAAGTTCCGATTGAGGTTGTAGAACCTGGGGGAGTCCTGGCACTCAATAGCCTCGTCCCCCCGCGTGCAGGTGAACATCTCCTGGTTGAAGATGGTCTCCTCGGGGCAGATGAAGCTCCATCGGAACATCTGGCTCCTCCCGGACGCATACGTCACGGGAAGACACACGTGGAACAGCTGACAGTCGTTCTCCACGTCGGCGTAGTACCCATATTGTCGTCCCTCGCACGAGAAGGAATCTGCAATATTCGCGCGGATAGACGTCGCGTTGCTGGGCAAAGTCAACAAATTCGGCGGGTCCAAGTCCAAATCCTGCACGTTCTGCCAAGAAAACCATGCATTAGCCTAGTAATTAACTAATGAAAGCGACACTTACCCTTGGAGCAGCGTGTGCAAGGACAAAAAGCGCTAAAAGCGTGGCAAAACACACTTTTTTAGACATTTCTATGGGAAAACTTGATGAAACACTGTAGACGACCGTTGTGGAAGCGACTGAATGAATGACTTCTTGCAGGAACTTCAGCTTTTATACGGCTCTGTACGCAAGGCATGACCTATTAACGTAACGCAAGACGTTGGGGCACGTCGCCGTCTTGGTTATTGTTTCTTCGTGACTAACGTCCGATGCGTAAGAAGTTGCATTCACACTTAAGAATCAAGACGTTTGTGAATGAAAAGACACTTTGTATGCGCTTTGCATGCGATGGACAGCGCTTAACTGTAAATTAATAATAGTTCTTTGACCTAATACGTTACCAATGACTAAACACAAAAAGTTAGTTTTTAAAGTTTTAAAGTGACTTTTCAACTGCTTATAAACAATTTGTTGATGTTGATACGCACATCAAACGATTCCTAATTAAATGTACTTTGTAACAGTGAAAAGATCATTTTCATATCTTAATTAGTTTACGAGTTATTAAGGTTTTAATTAACATCAACCAAGAAAAAATCGAAAATTTTCAAACATTTTTTAATTGCCTAATAAATTAATTAACGCCATTAATAATACGGCAATTAGTTACCAATTAACCACACTTTTCAAATCTTTAATTAGTTTTTAAAAATCTTAAGTAGTTTACAAGATACAGCGACTTAAAGTCACTTTACGAACGCATGACAAGTGTACTCATCCTGCTCCTAGTTTTAAAGTGACTTTTCAACTGGTTATAAACAAGTTGTTATGTTGATACGCACATCAAACGATTCCTAATTAAATGTACTTTGTAACACTGAAAGATCATTTTCATATCTTAATTAGTTTATGAGTTATTAAGGTTTTAATTACCATCAACCAAAGAAAAATCAAAAAATTTTCAAACATTTTTAAATTGCTTAATCAATTAATTACCGCCATTAATAATACGTCAATTTGTTACTAATTAACCACACTTTTCAAATCATTAATTGGTTTTTGTAAATCTTAAGTAGTTTAGAAGATACAGCGTCTTAAAGTCACTTCACGAACGCATGACAAGTGTACTCATCCTGCTCCTAGTTTTTAAAGTGACTTTTCAACTGGTTATAAACAATTTGTTGATGTTGATACGCACATCAAACGATTCCTAATTAAATGTACTTTGTAACAGTGAAAAGATCATTTTCATAACTTAATTAGTTTACGAGTTATTAAGGTTTTAATTACCATCAACCAAAGAAAAATCGAAAAATTTTCAAACATTTTTTAATTGCCTAATAAATTAATTACCGCCATTAATAATACGTCAATTTGTTACTAATTAACCACACTTTTCAAATAATTAATTGATTTTTGAAAATCTTAAGTAGTTTAGAAGATACAGCGATTTAAAGTCACCTTACGAACGCATGACAAGTGTACTCATCCTGCTCCTAGTTTTTAAAGTGACTTTCAACTGGTTATAAACAATTTGTTATGTTGATACGCACATCAAACGATTCCTAATTAAATGTACTTTGTAACAGTGAATAGATCATTTTCATATCTTAATTAGTTCACGAGTTATTAAGGCTTTAATTACCATCAGCCAAAGAAAAATCGAAAATTTTTCAAACATTTTTCAATTAATTATTAAATTAATTACTGCCATTAATAATACGGCAATTAGTTACCAATTAACCACACTTTTCAAATAATTAATTAGTTTTTAAAAATCTTAAGTAGTTTACAAGATACAAGCGTTCAAAGTCACTTCTTAGGCTTCAGTCTCTTCATCTTCAGACACCTCCTCCGCC
>NBZA01007921.1:1538-14155 GCA_003054995.1 Aleochara bilineata | reverse complement strand
CAATGGCTATTACTGTGGTTTCGGCACTATCATTACTTGTTTGGCATGAGAGAAAAACGCATATTCATAATAAGGAATAAATTTCATTACAAGTCCTAAAAAACTTTCGATTAAACAATTGTAAAAATCGATGTACACAAATGGTGCACCTGATACAATAGCATTTGTGTAGTCTTCAACCATATTATAATTGTATGCGTTTGTAAATTCCATTACTATCGAATATGTTAAGTTTGTCGACTTTTTACTCAGATACGGCGTCACAACGTTCGTTTGATACTCACAATTTATGTTATTATTGTAGTTATTTTTATCTCCAGGATATAAATTTTGGCCGAAGATAAATGTTTTATGTTTAGCATTCCACACATCCAATAATATTAATGCAGAACTTTTCTCTGCAATATGTTCCAAGTCCAACCGATAAAGGTGAACCTCATCCGCAATACCGTCTTCGACCAAAAATCTACCCTTGCGTTGATATTTTGTATAAACAATTATCAATGTTTTGAATGCATATTGTTCTGTGAAAGCATTTCCAGTAGCATATTTTTGTTTGTCGTCTGTTATTATTATAAGGTTTTTGTATAATACGTAACTATATAATTCTAGGGGTGATATATGCAACGGCAAGACCGCCGTTTGATTCAACGTATTAATAATTATAATATCTGAGCAATTGGATTGCTCCCCACTGGTTAAATTTCTACCTATGTTGCTTTTGATGTAAAAAGACGTACTCAAGTTGAGTTCTAATTGAGGTCCATTATTTCCCTGATAGATTAAACAAATGCTTTTTGGATCAAGACTATATTTAAGAAGAATATGCGTTATGAGGAAATTCAATGACTTCAACTTCATGGTAGTAAGAAAACTGTAAAATAAATGAAACGCAATGTACCTATATAAGTACTTTAAGTATAAGTTTTATATAAGTATCGCGTCGGCAACAAATGCAGCCCATTAAAAAAACTGTTATAATTATTGTATTTTAAAGAAACTATAAACATCAAAACTACATTTGAATTCAATGACAATATACTAATCAGTTTTATTAAAATATCTGAAATGAAACTTAAAACTTAGGAGAAACATAACATCGCGCGGTTTACGCGATGTTTCTATTCACTTAATTTAATCACCTTCCTTATATGTCGCAGCAATGCAGGACCCTTCTTACGGGCTTTCTAAATCACTGACAAGGTTTTGACAAGAGTTCCAAACACAAATTGAACTTAAATAACTAACTTGGAGGGTACCAAAGCTGGTAACTGATGCAGGCATCAGCAATAAACATGTACAAAGGAAAACTATCTTGGAGAGTGACGGTCGGCATTGCCGCACATTTCGCAGCGGCGGAATGTGACCATTGATAGGTTTGGAGAGTCGCGACTCTCGCGACAAGATCCAAGAATTAAAAAACTTACCAATCGCATAAGTGCGACTAGGGTATAATAAAGGAAATCAACGAAGCATTGAAGATGGAAAACCCGAGTAACAGCATCTCCCGGCGACAAGCCAGTCTAACATCCCTGTGGAAATCAATTGAAACATTTTGACCTACTCGGTAACGCCTCAGACATCATAATACGAAACTCCGTACAACAACTTACGTCGCAAAGTAGAAACTCTACTAGATGCGTTACAAGTCCTAATGGACCTAATGCATCACGACAACAGTACATGTTCTAAATTGATAGACTTCAAGGAGCTATTCAAAAAGATTATTCCTGAAAGAGAAAAACTACAATTACTAAAACAGCATTGGCTATATGCAATCTTGGGCATGAGCTCAATCAATAGCTCGAATCTTCACCAGAAAATGGGATAAAGAAACCCATAGAAAGCTGTGCAATCGTTAGACGACGTACTGCAATTCCGTACTGCAACGACAATTTAAATAATTAGAAAGTGCTTCAGGCAACAACATAGGACAACATCTGCAGCCAACCAGTAAAGGTTGCATCATTTGCCACAACCAGCAATTCGTCCTTAACTGCCAACGCCTATCAAAAGAAATCAAACCATTAAGAAGCTGCATATGTGCATTGTTCGCGCCCGAGATCTTTTATAATTATTTTATTCTAGTCTAAGGTTTATGTTCGTTCATTTGTTCTTTGTAATTTTATTTGATTGTTTGTTACGTCGTTTTTATTCTTCTTAGTTCGTTTTTGTTCGTTTTAGTTTTATTTGTTATTTTGAATTGCGTTATCTGTGTTTGCATACATTTAGTACTCCCATGTGCTGTACACCTGGGGTAATCATTTAGATTTAGTTTTTGACAGTGTTACAAAATCACGGGTGGCATCAATGGTCACCATGCTCATATCGTTTTTAAAATGCACAATTTGCAGAATTTATAACGAATAATTTTGCGGTTGAACCAGAGGCCAGCTGCAGTGCAGCTGCCTCCACACGAGGTTATATAAACAGGGAAATGTATTTCCATCGACCATTCTGCACAAGTCCTCCGAAAAATAAAGAACTTGTAAAAACGAGCGCTTTAGTATTATTTTGCAAGGCCTACTGAGTCCCCAGCGTTTCGTCAAAAACTCACCCGCCGCGCCGGAATACAAGCGAGTATCCGGTAACCAAAGAAGTGCTACACCTAGAAATGTGGTTAGGTGGCAGCAAGTGTGCGTGGTCCGCGATAAAACAATCGACGGCACTGTACAGAAGAAACATGCATAAATTGCTTGACACATTCATCAACTCCAGTACGATGTCGTATCTGCGGCAAATTTCACCACACCCTGTTGCATCTCGAACAACAAGACGCCTAGACAACCGTAGCTTAACAATTACAGTTGTCATGAGGAAGAACCATCAGATAAGTTACTACCCACCGCAATTGTGAGCATCACAACCCACCATGGATTTACATATCTTAGTCGATGCTTGCTGGATTAAGGATCGCAGACCTCGTTCATCACAGAAGAGGCAGCCCAGAGAATTGGAGCACAACGTCATGACGTTGTACTAGACGGAAAACCTAAGGTTGCACATTAGAAGGTAAATGTTAATGTGAAACCGAGGTTAGCCAGCAATTTTCAACTATAATAGATCGGCCAGATACCAAACAAGGCTTTATCGCAAACCACTGTTAATGCATGGCAGAATGCTACTTGCAGACCCACATTATGCCATTCCTGGAAAAATAGACATCATCCTCGGAGCAAGTTACTTCAGCAAAGTTACGGATTGGTCAGTAAAATAAGCTACATCGGCCAAGAGACAGAGATTAGAATCAATACGTCAAGCAGCAAAACCAGACAATAAAAGAGCAATATCACGAGTTCATGAAAGACTACGTTGATCTAGGGCACATGAAGCTGTGCAAAATCGAAGAGGTGAAAGAATCACCACATCATGCGGTGATAAAGGAGTCCAGTACAACAATAAAACTGCGAGTAGTGTTTGACGCATCGTGCAAAACAACAAATAGTAAAAGCCTTAACGAAATGATGTGCACAGGCATTTTACGATCGCGGATGCCCAAAGTGGTGTTTACAGCCGACAACGAAAAGGTGTATCGGCAAATCAAAATACACAATGATGATCAAGGATATCAATGCATACTTTAATGTTCAATTCAAAAGACCCCATTCAGACATACGAGCTAACAACTGTAACGTACGGAACAAGTGCCGCACCGTAAGTAGCAATCAAAACATTGCCACAAATTGCACCACAGAATATGAAAGAACATGCAAAGGTATTACTGGATGATTTCTACGCTGACGACGTGTTATCTGAAGCACCAACTTTTGAAGAAGCGATTCAATTACAAGATGAACTCATCATAATACTGCAGCAGGCAGGATTAACTCTACGGAAATGGTGTTATGACATACCCTTACTACGATACGGAGAATGTTCCGCTATCATAGAGAATACATTATATTACTCTTACTACTTACTATTACTCTATCGTATATTACTTTATTGCTTTACACTCTATTAGGGTTTTACCCAGAACCTTGAACCATCAGCAACAATACCGGTATTTGGAC
Organism: Aleochara bilineata; assembly: GCA_003054995.1. Taxonomy (NCBI): domain Eukaryota; kingdom Metazoa; phylum Arthropoda; class Insecta; order Coleoptera; family Staphylinidae; genus Aleochara; species Aleochara bilineata. The sequence continues at coordinate 10,142 of NBZA01007921.1, read as the reverse complement.
TTGCGAAAGGAAGAGCTGCGTAGTTGCGCAATCGTTGAACCACACACTTACGCGTGTCCTAGACAGTCTATTAAACTACTAGACTTAGAGGATCGCCAATGCGTCATTGAAGCCGTCTTCCAAAACCACGAGCCGTGTCACATCATACACTCCGGACTTATCACCTATATAACGTCATATGGAAGGAACTAGGTACTCTCAATGCGTGGCTATTTATCAGCAACAAACACCATTTAGTTCTGCCTAAAGAACCAATGTCTTGCTAAAGAACCAATGTCCTAATCAAGGACATTGGAGTACTGCCCATATCAACCAGCCAGCGCTACAGAAACAATCATTTGAACACACGATCCACTCAGTACAATATACAATAGTTTAGTAGCCCAAGAAGAAGACGTCATCAAGGCATTTGATCATAATACATGGCAAGACGTGACAACACATTATGGGACTACAGATACAATAATTGTTTGTGCTTGCGTTAGTGACAGTTGCAACAATCAAGTTAAGACGGAACCGATCCACCTCAGTTCGACCCCATAACATGACCGAAATCGAATTAGCAATATTAAATAGAAACTAATTAATTAGAATATCACTTGTAAGTAATGACAAATCAATATGATAAAGTGTAATCAATTGTAGTATATAAGACTTTATAACTGTAATAAAGACAAGTTCCATCAAAACTACACGTCTGTACGCAGTGATCGTACACTATGCAACTGTCGCGCGTCGTTATCATTTCTGCTTGGGAAATACTGGGGGCCCCCAGTATTATTGGGAGCCCCGTATAACTGATACGGCAGATTCGGCGGTAGCTACGCCCCTGGTTATAACCATAGTACACCTCTTAGGTTTGGATGAGATATATCTTTTAAAACTAAAACAAATATTGTATCTACTTAGAATCGAAAGTTATTAAATTTTGATAAGTAGACTCCTTTTTTGGAGTCTTGTTTAGATTAATGACTCCTTTTTTACAAGATTATTCTGCCACAATCAGTAATGTGAGAAAGTTGTAAAAAGTATAATTAAATCAATGCTTTGATTCATCACCTATCGATTGGTGTAGTTGCGGCTTGGTATTATTTGGGATTACATAAACTAATGTAGGTATACTGGTAAGCTGATTTTTTCAGGAAAATACGCTTTTGCGTATATGTACGTAGTCTGTTAATATGTCTTCTTTGTCAATAGAATAATGAGTCATTTTAACTAAAAAGCAATAATTTTGGTTGGTATGTTTGCAACGACCATATTTGGTAGTCAGGTAGTTATAGTTGTATGACTCTTTTAATATGTTCCTTAATGTTTATGATATTCTATTGTAAATGGTTAACCTTTATAATAATCTTCTTGACGAACAACTTTAATTATTAGGTTAATATCTTTCAACATTACTCCATTTTTGTACAACCCACGAGAATATCTAGTGGTCAAAATGTGGTTGCCTGAGCTGAACCGTTTATTAATCTTACTTCTAAATACGTACAGCCACAATCCAAAATACGTCGCAGTTGTCAATTGCCCACCTGCGTCATTCATAGATGATTTTCGTATAAACAGTTATTTTCCAACAACTCTTTTTTGGCGTCAAAAAATTGTGTCGGATTTAATTTACATCTATTCTGAACAAGCTGGCTCTTCATGCCCTCTTCCTCAGATACTGATCCATAACGTGATGGAAAAACTGAAGTGGAATAGAAAATGGAACTTTTTCATTATTACAAACGACAAAATAAATGCGTTTCGCCAAATTCCAAAAGCTACCTTTGGTCACTTTGCATATACACTGTTGATTGAATACAAGACACTGAGTGTAAATAACACTGAAGTGTTAATAGATAATGAAATACGTTTGCACCGTTTTACCAGCAAAAAAGAAAAAATATCAACGAATGACAATACAATATTGTTGGATGTTTGGAACACACAAGAAGAGCGATTCCAAATGAATAACTATTTATTTCCGGGGAGACGAAATCGATTTGGCACTGCATTCTATTTAGCTTTTATCGACAACAGTACTGTTTATACTAATGTATATGCAGATTTTTTTGCGCATTACAATTACACTCTATATATTGATTTTAAAATGAATTCATTTATTAAATCTGGTAACAAAACAACAGTTAATTATTTGACTATATTTAACTTATTTTTATTGATTACAGAACCAGAAGGTTGGAGGAAGCAAAAACATTATGGATTTCCATTCATACCTACAACATTAAATTATATAGTACCAATTCCTCAGTAAGAATAAGATTATTAATAATCTGTGCTTTTAATTAATAAGCTTGTTTTAGATTGAGCACAAACTATCTTCAAAATTGTTATACTTTCTTCAAGTGGTCATCTTGTCTTATATTTATTATTATTTTAGTTATATTTCGAAGTGTTCTATATTTACATAGTCGCCTGAATCAAAAGGTCAAAAGACGTAGAAGATGCAATATGTCAGTAAAAGGTTTAGAAATCTACGGATTGCTCTTTGCTCAGCCTTTACCTAAACCACCACGCACTCGCTTTTTGCGTTTTGTGTGTTTGCTTGTTTTATGGATAACTTTCTTCTTTGGGCTCATGATTTCTTCAGAAATTTTAAGCGTTTTAGTTGTTCCAAAGTAAAAAACGCAACAGCCAATACTTAAATAACATACTTATTATTTTGGTACGTGTTTTAGTTTTGTGCGAGATTATAAAAGTATTGATGAGATTAAAAACGACAAAACGCTAAAATATTTAGAAACAGTGACTTCGCAACCGGTAAAATTTGATGTGATTTGTTAATGTATCATTAATTATTATTTTCAGCATCGTAACAACAATTTAAATCAATTATTTGGAATTCATGAAAAGACCAATTTACTGTATGCTAATGACACAGAATACAATTACTACTCAATTGCTCAAGTCTATGAAACGAGTACATGTTAAGCATTTTTTATCATTTTAAAATACTATTTTATTGTTTTAGATTTTGTGTGCCAGTTACATCCACATAAACCAAAATATCGAATATTTCCAAAACCATTAGTCACACACAACCAAAAGATATATCAACTTTACAATTTTCGTCTGTTTAATTTGGAGTTTGATGAGTTTCTGAAACGTATTATAAGTACTGGTTTGGTTGACTACTACTTTAAACAAGATCTGAGATCTAACAATTTACAAAGACTAAACTCTGAATGGCAACCTGAAATTGAAGAAGCACAAGTATTAAATCTCAATCACTTATTATCTATCTTTGTATTGTGGGCAACAGGGTTAGGATGCGCATGTATTGTTTATATCTGGGAACGCGTAATTGGAAATCTGATTATTTATAGTTACTACTAAGTATAATTACATAATATTTTGTTAATAAAGTTTGTTATTCCACTCAATCTCATTGTAAAGGCCGTTTTTAAGTAAATACCCATTTTGATCTAGTTCGCCGTCTCCTGAGTACAACCATATGGGTTCATAACTTTTGTATTTACTAAAGAGCCACAGTGACTGAGTATACCAGTGGCGGCCAAACTTTTGGAGTCAATGATCGACTTTTCATTTAGAAACTAAAAATGTTGACGATTGTCAGAAATGAACCCGTCATCGAGTGAAATTGGTTTTGTGATCGACCGGTTGATCGCGATTGACCTTTTGGCCAGCCCTGGAGTATACGACGTCATTGCTTTTCGATTAGAAATTGGTACATCCCGACACCATCAGGTGGCAGTTCTCTCTTTCTCATGCTTTTAGGTCAACTAACTAAACTTTGAATGTTAATATTTTTCTGAAATTACTATGTTTAAAGAAAGAAAAGCTAATAGCTTCTGCATTTATTGTTTTCAAATGTAAAAGTGCGAGTACACGATATTCAGCTTTGAACAGAATGTAACGAAGTTTACAATGCTTTACTTTCGGTTAAGAACGCTATAGGTAGTAGTCAGCGATACATTGTGAGTGATGCACGCTATTCGGACAAGTATCTACAACTTAAGAAAATTCGGCTGAGTAAGTATTTTCATTTAATAAAGAATATGTTTATTATAAGTTATTATCTTTTAGTTGGCAATAATGGCAATTACAACTACCATGAAAAAGCGTGTGAAAATACTGAATGCTTATCATAAAACCAACTTTAACGAGATTGACTTGTCGTGTTCTAAATGCAAGACATGGTTAACTACAGATATCTATATGAATATCTCTGGCGGCCCGGAATCTACCAACATGTGTATTTCATGTGTAAGAGACAACCAGGTCGATTATCCACGAAACAAGCGTTTAGAACAAATGCTTGAAAATATAACACATCCGTGCAAGTATTATGATCAGGGCTGTCATCTTATGCATAAGGACATCGAGCAACATGAACAAGATTGTTCTTATCTAATAACTTGCCCGGAATGCAAAGACGAAATTAATGTTAAGTCTGACTTAATCGTACATTTGCAGGAGCAACATTCAGTTGTACAAGTACTTATGGATAAGCCAGTTGCTGAATTTGAATATTTACTTGAAAAGAAACAGTCTCAATGCTACGATCTGCAGTTTAAAACAAATAATATCATATTACGCGTCAGCAACTCAGAAATATGTGAAAATCAACTAAAGTTAATTTTTAATTGGATCGTCAACCATGATTATCACTTTGAATTTAAAATTATAATGAAGTTAAATAACTATAAGATTCAATTGGAAGGCACTTCCTACCAAGATTCTAGGATTACAATACCACATTGTCAAGCAGAAAAGTCATTGAAATTCAAAATTTATTTTGAAAATTTTGAAGTTGTGGAACCATATTTAGATGATATTTCAGATATTATTAACTGTTGCAAAAAGTGCGTGGAAGAATTGGCATGGCAACCCTGCAAGTATTTGAAATTTGGATGTTTTACCTACTCAATTGGGGATTCATTACGCACACATGAAGACAGTTGTAAGTGGGCACCACTTACATGTATAACTTGTAAGGAAAAGGTAATGTTTTCAACAACAATCGGTCACTACATTGATAAACAACATGCACAAATAATTACTGAAGTTTGGACCGTGGTAAAAAAGGGTTACTATATCCATGGCGATTATCTGTATTGGCTTGATTTTGCGTGGGATGAAGGGACGCTTTCCTGGGATGTTTGTTTGGTTGACCCTAAGACTGTAAACGTTTATACGTACAATTTGAAAATCGATAAGGATAGCTCTTTTCAAGTGCATGATTTGATTCCTGTTATAAAAGTTCCCAGTGTGAATTATAGTAATAAGTTGTATTTGCCTGGTGCTAAGGAGTTCAGGTTATATATTAATTTTAACCGTATAAAATGAGATATAAATTGCTCTCGAATTTTATAAGTACGTAGTAGTTTTTTTATATGTTTGTACAGTTTTTAACGAAATATACATATATATGTGTTTAACTTTAACATCTTTAACTGCGGTATCAGAATATTTATATAAGTATAGCTTATATATTTATAGCTTGAGTCTGGTATTCTAGCCAATTAAATTCCGCACACGAAATTTCAGTTTAGTCACAAAGTTTGATATTCTAAGATTGTTAATTCTCTAAAAATCTTACACCCAACTGTGACTCTCTTTTTGCTTTACTAATTTCAAGGCTCCGATCCGCAGGTATTTGCGAGGCTCTTTGTCCTTCATGAACCGTATGTGATCTATGTTTCTATGTTTTTTAAATTTGCTTGAGTTGTTGCGAAAGGTCACTGCAAGAATAAGTCGCCTGGCGATTGCCCTGTTCGTCACCCCCTAAGTCCGGTGCTTTTGATTTTTGGTTACTTACAAATAAGTTATAATTATTTTGCATGTATAATATATATAAATTTCATTTATTTATCTATAACCTTTATTTTGTTATTGTTCTCTTCCTTCCTCTTGTTCTCTTCTCAGCGGAAGTGTTTGCAATATGGCAGGCATGTCTGTACACTTGTCACTTCCGGGCTCAAAGATCAGTGATCATCTCCGACTCATGAGCGGGCGCTACATTCAATAGCCGGGGTACCTGACTCGGAAGGGCACGGGAGGCTTGTACAAAAGTTCGTCACTGTTGCTTTATCAGACTGTCAAATTGTCCAGCTCTGGTGTCCTAGTCACATCGGAGTTTCGGGCAACGAGATGGACTCGGTCCCTGGTGGCAACTTCGCTGGGAGCGGACCCGTTGTCCGTTGTTTTCGCTACAACCATCGATTGAGGAGAGCCCTGCCTCGACGGCAACAGGTTTGCTGGTGCAGACTACGCATTGGACATACTTTTGCGACACACTCGTTTCTGCTGACACGGGATGAGAAACATGTCGTTACTATCATGATATCTAGACTGTGCCACATTTCTTCTCCTGCGGCGCCTTCATTAAGAACAGAAGCGGGATGACAAGCAAATGTTGGTTTGAGCTACTTCGCGACATCAATATTCATTCTAGTGTCCTGCCCGTGGTAAAATTATTGGAAATTCGATTGTAGTCTAGTTTTCTGTTTTAGGTGCTAGGTATATGTTTATTTGTTTCTTGTATTGTTACCTTATTTATTTATTTACTGTAAATGCATGGTTGTTTTGTGTGGTGGTGATCCCTAATACCCTTTAGGCTGTTGGGACGGGGGAGAACTAAGACTAAGAGCACCACACTGCCTATAAAACCTCCGATTTAAAAAAAGATGCAGTTTCATGAACTAAAACCTTTTTCAAAGTTTTCAAAACGACTATAGTTTTATAATAAAACGCTCATATGTCGTTTTGAAAACTTTGAAAAAGGTTTTAGTTCATGAAACTGCATCGATTCAACTGAGCCGATTTTAGCCGTTTTGAGAGATACAATAAAAAAATATAAGAAATGTATATATGCACTCCTGTACATATATTTTCCTGCATTTAAACAAGAAGTTGATGTTATCTTCAGGAGACTTCCAAGCGCGCAAATGTTCGCTTCGCGGCACAAGTTTAGAAATAACGTAATATTCTTGAAAATATGTTGTTCCCTCATTCAACTTACGTATAACAACCCGAGCCAACTTGGACTCCGTTGGCAGCCTACCCATAACCAAGTTCAAGGAGATGGTGCAACCGGCAAACTGGATTATGGAGTAGGAACCCCCTGCCCTGGGAGGAAGTGCATTGGGCCCGCCTGATGGCCTACGTACGGCAACGGGATTTCTTCGGGTTGCACTCCTTGAGTCCAATTAATATATATATACGGATAGTAAGAAAAATGATGAATTAGATCAGCGTTTCTCAACCTATGGTCCGACGGACCACCACCGGTCCGCGGACAAATTTCTTAAACTATTTTTAATTTTACGTAATTTATTATTAGTACGGCACCCATGGTATTTGCTATAAAATTTTGTTCTTAAAAATGTCACCGGTCCGCGAAATTTTTTTACCAATTTTACCGGTCCGCGGGCCAAAAAACGTTGAGAAATGATTGCTTTCAAATATATTTGTAAAACCTCGAAAAGAAATATTATAAACTCATAAAAAATACAATATAAAACTTATCATATCCAGTGTCAACAATTTATATACTTATTAAACTTATTTTATACGGTTAAAATTAATATATAAACTAAGCTCCTCATCACGAGGTAAATACAACTTATTACTTTTTCCCTCGCTATCATCTTCCATGACGGGGAACAAATCAAGCACTACAAAAGTGGTATCCCCAACAATTTTCAAATTGTATTTATACAACCTTACATTATGAGGATGAAATAAAGAAAGATCCCATTCTAACATATCATCATTCCTATCAAATTCAAACGAAAACAAATGATTGCCATGAATATAGTATCCTGATTCCTCCACCTTTGTCCAAACTTCAGTAACTCTTACCGCTTGATGTTCAGCAATGTAGTGACCCATTCGTGTTAAAGAATGAAACGTTCCGTCGCAAAGTTCACATTTAAATCGTTCCAACTTACAGTTTGCTTCGTGTGTGGTTAATGCATCCCCAATTGAATAGGTAAAACATCCAAAGTCGAAATATTTGCATGGTTGCCATATAAATGATAACCATTTATTTTTGATTGGAATAACCATGCTCATGGCAGCGCGGCATATAGGACAAGTATTTATCAGTTCCACGCATTTTGCGCATACTGGATGACCATTCTCACATTGCCTGTAAGAGGTTAATGTTTCATGGCACACTGGACATTCCAAATCATTAATAACATTCGAAATATTATCTAAATATGGTTCAACCACTTCAAAATTTTCAAAATAAATTTTGAATTTTAAGTTCCTTCCTTCTGCAGAATATGGTATTGTAACTCTAGAATCTTTGTAGGAACTGCCTTCCATTTGAATCTTATAGTTATCTAGAGTAATTATGATTTTAAATTCAAAATGATAATCATGGTTGACGATCCAATTAAAGATCAACTTTAGTTGATTTTCACATATTTCGTTGCTGACGCGTAATATAATATTATTTGTTTTAAACTGCAGATCGTAGCATTGAGACTGGACGTCATCAGGTACATATTCAAATTCAGCAACTGGTTTATCCAAGGGTACGTTCAAAACTGATTCTGAATGTTGCTGTAGCAAATGTTCCATTAAACTGGATTCAATATTTATTTCGTCATTGCACTCGGG
>NBZA01007818.1:0-31854 GCA_003054995.1 Aleochara bilineata | reverse complement strand
AGACGATGCAGGACGGCGGCGCTAACCAAATGATCACCGAGTACATCGAGCGGCGTGGTATCATCTACCCCGAAGTCAGCGGGGCCCGTATTAAGTTCATAGAACATCATTCCAGCCCCCAGGCTCCCAAGAGTGGAGCGACGAGGTTCCCTAGCATGCCCCTTGCGTTCATTGCGCTGTTAGGCTTGGCCTTGCGACATCTCACTAATCTTTAAGTATTTCGGTGTCGATTAATAGTGTACGGAGGATATAATATAATGAGCAGCCAGAAAGAAGTCAGATAATGTTGTTTGGTCTTTTAATCTTACAATCAACTTCACTTGCTGTTGCCGTCTTAGCGCAATTAATTTAAGCTTTTTAGCATTTACGAGACCATTCAAAGCCCATCTAAGTAGGTGATACGCGTTAGTACAAAGCAAACACACTAATAATACCACCAGACGGCAGGCAGCGCTCGCTCGCCTTAAATTGAATCACAATCGTTTTGTAGCACTTATTGTGCGGAATCCAATTAATCGCTGCTTTAATTTCCGGACGCACGCTGCATTACGACGATTTATGTTATGTGCTGTTTTGTTATGGACTGGAGTGGACTGGTAAGTATTCTTAAACTGCAGATTTAAATTCGGAATCGGGTCGGTTGGTGCTACACTGCAATCGTGGCTCTATTTAAGTTTAATTCGAGAAGAGATACCATGTTCTACGTTCTCCCGCACTCCGTTGCCACACGCATATTAAATTTGATTATTCCACTAGTTTTTTGTGTATCCAGAACCAATGTGGATGTTGTTTTATTTTTAACCGCTTGGTATTTATAAGTTGGGCTACTTTGCGCTGCACTTCAATACAAATTGCCGGCTTTTCTTAAAGCTGCAGCATCCCACTGTGCTTCGCTCCGTTGGCATTTGTTAGCACACAATAAGATGTCGAGTGGACCAGCAGCCAACATCGTTAAGTGAAATAAATGAGTGTTAGTTAGTTGATCAGTAATTCCTTGCATGAAAATCAGTTATGGAGTAAATGGCAGTTTTACGTCCATTCTCACATATCAACTAACGCCAACTAATTGGCGTGCGCGCTGCGCGCTTGTTTACGTCCGAAACAGCCAATTTCAAATATGAAGTGCGCAAGTGATAATTAATTCATTAATTAATTTAACTTGCGTTCTGTTCACTGAAAATGAAAACGATTCTGTGTGCTATCGCACTGGAGAGCAAGATTATAAATCAAGTTCCGCGAATGTACGACGCATGTCACCCGTCCCATTGCGTCGAGTTGAATTTTCATCGCATCTGCACGCGCATTATGCATACCGGTGGCAAGCGTAATCGTGCTTGGAACAAAGCGTGCCCGGCTTGGGCTTCACCCACACAGTCAACCGGCAGGCTTTCTGCTTCCTCCCCCGCCCGTCAGTCAGTCACTGAAAACCCCAAGTGAACACATGCATAGAGTCTGTATATAGTTGGTGTGCTGGTAGTTAACCCGGGGATTCAATTGCCAGCGAGCGATATTGTGAGTGACAAACGGCAGTTCGACTCCCCTTTCAAGAACTGCATTGCATTCAATTCGCTTTTTCCATGCCGGGCGCTGTCAGTCGGCTGACGCTCGCCGTGGTGTGATATGCACAAAGGGTGCGCAAGTTATTCGGACATTGAATTTCTAATTGCGTTCCGATCATCGCCATCAAAGTTTGCGCGCCACGTATAAACAAACATGACGAGTGACGAGCGTGTGGAAAGCAGCGAGAGACATGAGTCCGCGAGAAACCAGAGCCCAACGCGGAGACGCACTCAGGAAGTTCCGTCAAGGTCCCCTGCTACAGCTGCCGATGCCGTCAAGGAGTTCCTGTGCGTGCACCAGCTGGACGTGGCATCGCTTTCCATCGAGGACTACAAGAAACTTCTGCTTCACTTCTACCAGGGTGTAGCCTTACATGCTCAGCTGCAATAATTATCAGGCATGATGAATAATATTCTTCAGGCAATAACACGCTAGTCTTGCTCTTTCAGTTGCAATAACACTCTGAGAAGAATTGTATTGAATTTAAAAATATTGAAATATAGAGAATTATACGTTTATTCGATTGTTAGATTACGATTGTATAATAAGTTGTAAACTAATATAAATAAAAATGACTAGAAATGAAATATGAGACATTCATATAATTTCCTGATGCTCGTTCTGTGGATCAATCCCATGCATGTGACTTGGCTAGAGAGAGCATGCATCAGATTATATTCATGTACATACATATGTACGTAATACAAAAGCAGAAAAAGAGCCTAAAATATTCGAAATGACTAGAATTGTATACGCATGTGACTGGAATGCTGAACCATTCCTGCTGCCTCGCTGACATCTCCACTTCCTGATCATTCAAGAAGAATTTTTGTCGCATTCTTCATTACAACTAGAGATGCGCTCAAGCAACAAGAACAAGATTCTCTAAGCTGACGTTTAGTTCTCCGGGAGTTCTGGCGGCCTGTCATCGGAGGCCTCCCGGCCGGCAGTGTCTAACTTCTCGGTGAGCGCCCTGACCATGGGATGATCCTGCGGGAGGCCTTCTCGTGCAAGAAACGCGAGCGTTTCCATCGCGCACGCGGCGTATCCGGCGGCCTGCGCGTCCTCCTCGCATTCGTCTGCTTTGTTCAGCTCGTGTTGCAGTTCGCAAACTTTCTCCAGGCACAAACGCAGCATCGCGTTCACGTTCACATTCGGAGCGTGCACGCTTTTTCCCTAAGGGACACACACAACTGATTTAAAATACCGTCAACAACTCAAACTAAAAACAACTACTACACTACCTTTTTCCGTTTTAATTGCTTTCTCGTCGCACTGCCCTTCGAGTGGCGCGTCATTGTAATGCGAACTTCAAACGAATTCACTCACTTTGATTCCCGAACGATGCGTATGCTCAGATTCAAGGTAACTACTGCGAGGGAGTAAACGCAACGTGTGCAAGTGCGCACCTAAGCACCTTAGAGTGCCGGTACCGTCGGCAAGGAACTGACAATGCGGCGAAAGGAACTGGCTGATTGCCGGCCGGATGAATGGATGGATGCATGCATGCGCGCTACGCCTCGATGCTTGATGCACCTCTTCTTGCACGCACGCTGCCGGCACCGATTGTGCACCGGGTGCGACATACACACTACACCACGCCACACCACACCACACCGATGCGCCGACTTGATGTGGTACCATTGGCACAATTATGAAATCACATGCGCAGCTGTTAGCTCGAGCCAGAGACAGCTGTGGATGGCGACGTGTGCTTCGGCTTTGCTTTTACCTTACCTTGCCTTTACCTCCACTCGTTTCTAGTGGAGCACCAGCACCACTCGTTCGGTCGCGTGGTGCAATCCGTGTGCTATTAAATAGGGGAGCGTAGCCCCATTCGAAGACCTGCTGGTGTCTGCCAATGTTCGTTGAATTAAAAACATTTTCTTTCTTTGCTCCACCGTATACTTCGCTTAATCGCACCCGCAGTGGCAGAGCATGCACGGCCGAGGCAAGCCATGCCCTGTATGTTATGATAGAAGCACCAAGTGGAGCATCTGCCTGGCTGCCTCGTCGATGCAGCCGTCGTTTCTTAGCTGCGGACGTATTGTATGTGCATGTAGTAAGCAGGTGGTACACAACTTAGGAGTTTGAAAACAACATTTGGTCATGCTGATTATTACAGCACCAAATATCGTCGGAAGAAACTTATGTTTAATTACTTATTCAGCTCATCTCTCCACGGTTATAACTTTGCTACTTTGTATGATGATATTGCATTATTGACGATGCGGTTTAATTATTTATAATCATGTTTTACTTGGATTAAGTTTTCACACACGAGCAAAATACCGATAACCAGTTGTAAATTAATAACAGGCATAGCAGGAAGCGTTTGGGCAGCGTGACGTTACGATGGTCAACCAGAAATGTAAATACTGTGATGATAAGCTGTGTTATGAGATAAAAGCCGTCGAATATGAGCCAGGGGATGAAAAACGTTCGAAAACCCTAGAAGGAAATGCACTGACGATGAATATGCGTGTTTGTTTCAGATAGAGGACGTACCAGCAGTTTTCCGAGAACCAGTAGCAAGTAATACTCCAGGGTGAAGGTTTGAACGGCTAATTTTATGTCACGATATTGGTTCTTACTAAAGGTCTTGCAGAAGCACTGCGTGTACACAGGATCTGGCATTGGGATACAGCCAGCTACTATAAGCTTTTTCAAATCATGGATGCAAACTATCTGAAGCAACGTAGGAATTTATTGTACTTGAGTGGCAATGGAGTGGATATATACGTACAGTGCCGATAAGACCCAGGATGAAGGAATAGGCATCAGAGAAGGCTAGCATTCCGCTCAAACAGAAGTTCTTCGGTGAGATTTTGCTTGATGAGCAGCGGTACCACGCGTACCGCATTTTAAGACGTTTTAATACTGGAATTTGAAGGATTCATTGGTAAAGCATTGATTGCTAGTTAACTGTCATAAACAATGAATAACCTTTATATATTGTTTCAACTGTTCTAGAATATTGCCATCATACAAAGGAAATACTTTAACGGAATCCTATGTAACGGAAATTACGATTTATTACATTAGGGGATATTTTAAACAGATTTATTAAGGTTTTTACACGTGTAGTAATAATGTTGTATAAGCATAGCAATAGTAACAATAGGTAAATAATGTTTCGTTAGTCAGCGAAATATGACCGGCAGATGCCTGGACAGAGAACAAACACTCACTAAGGGGTGCTAAGGAAAAATTTGAATGTCCAACGGTTATTTTATGTATTGCAAAGTAGATTATGTTGAATTTATGTGACAAGTTTGCAAAATTGATCTGCAGCTGCAGTAATATGAGGAGGAGACTGAATTATTTGTACAAATTAATTAATTAGGTGGATATTTATAATCTACATGTTATATTATGTTTATACAAAATCATTTTTAAGTAGATTATTGTAATTTAGTTCTGCTTTTGCAAAATTCATCAAACGCATAACAAATTGTAATAGCAACATCAACAGGATTTTGCTAAAAATAGATGTGAAGAAATCTGTATCATCAAAATATGACTGGCAGATGCAACGAATTCTTCTTTTGTGATTTTCATAAAGTACATATAGGCGCTGCTCTTATCACGTTCATCAAACACAACAATACTTGGATGGCAAGAAGCAGTCTGGCGTGCAATTAGTGTACGTAAGGGACTTTATTCTGCATTGTACTGCTTTATCAGAAATCGCAAATAGATTTTTGATAGATTTATGGGAAGTTTCAGCCGTGAAATTAGATATGCCAATATTGTGCGGATTTATCTGCATTGATAAACAAGAATTGTACTGTTCGAATTTATTAGCAGCAGCTGGCAGCAAAAGACTCGGAGGGCGCACAACTGAAATTTCGAACTCGCAGTGCTTATATCTGTGCACTACAGATTGCTTGTTAACTGCAGTAATTTGAGAAGGATTGCGAATCTTCCAGGAATGCGCTTCTTGTAGTGCATTGCAGGATTTGGTCCTTTCATATTGCAAGTACGTACGAGAACACACGTATCAAACAATCAAACAGTAGTAAAGTCACTTTATAAGAAGAAGAAGAAATTCTGCAAATAGAAACTAGTACCATAATTTGTGCACATAAGCATGTAGGTGCAACATAGCGCAGTGTGTACATATTCTAAGAACAATCAAGAGACTATACTTGTTAGCTCAGTGATTGTGTTCCTGGCTGAGGACTAACATGCCGCGGGTTCTAATCCAAGGTTCCGTGGATACTTTTTTAAAAGGTTTCTTTACACTGCAAACTACAGTTTTCTATAGCAACTTTATAAGAACGTTGTAAGATGGCCATAGTGCTCCCACTGAATTGGTAACGAATTTCGGGAATGGGAGTCAGTCTCTAGCGGACCACGGAGCTGGCCGGTCGAGTTGGACGGGGCGGGTGGGTTCAGAACTAGCTCATTCTTACTGAATAAGATGCGTAAAAAATCAAAATGAATTTTTCTTAATTCTTATTTCCCTTTATCCTCTGATTTTCTCCTTTTATTTTACTCTGTTAATTTATTTATTTAATTCGCACTTAGAATAATTTTTATAAGTCAGACGCCGGGATTCGAACCCGGGACCCATCGGTTTGTAAGCAACAGCTTAACCACTGAGCCAATAACCTGATCTGGTTTAGTTGGTTATATTGTAATATAACTGATGAATTCCGAGGAATGTTGACTCACTTCAGATCCTCTGAAATCAGTCTTGGAATAATCAATGAATAATGTAATATTTTAAACAAACTTTCATTGCAACATCATATTTATTTTTTTGGTTCGATAGATTTGAATAACAACACTTTAAAACTGCTCTTTAAGTAAGTTAACACTTAACATTCAACATCATAGAGGATTTATACCATCAATTCCAATTATTATCTTTGCCTTATTATAAACGTCTAGTAATTTACGTTCATTAAATTTAAGGTGAGTTGTGTTGAAGGATGTCTTGAGCTTCATCACCCTTAGGTTGCTGCGGTGTGGTGGAGATGTGGATGGAATCATCAGCGCGCTCGGTATCAGGAATCTTCTCAATCACATTAAAACTCACAATGCATAATCCTTGATGGTCCACGCTGCAGTTACTTCCACACGCCGATGCTTTAGCATTTGTGTTTGTGGTATTAGCGAGTGTCTGTGAACAATACCGCAAATCAGTAATGTAAAGTCTCTCACCCATGATCTTGTAGGTACTTGGCTGGGTTTCTTGCATCCCGAATTGAAGCTTGTCTCGCAGTTTGTTTGATGTGTGGTGCGTCTCGTTAGATGCTTTCTCTTACAGAAGATGTAGCGATCGAAGTGCTGCCGGAACACCCCGCTGACAAAGTAAAGCGCCAGCGGATTGACGCAGGAATTGATGAAGCTGAAACAAATTAATTATGTGCACCGCCAGCTGACATCTCGCGTCGCGCTCACCACAAGCAGAAGCCGATGATTTTCAGGGAATGCCAATAGTCATTATACTCCTCTTCAGCATACGGGTGTAGGGTGAACCACAACATGAACGCATGGTACGGGAAGAAGCATATGAAGAACACTGCAAGCAGAACATCGTGTCGCCGAAATTAACATGAAACATAAGGGATGTTCACTCACAGAATGCAATTGCAAGGACGACGCGTGCAACATGCCGTCGAGCCCTTATCTGCACTATGCTTTGTCCTTGTAATTCGCCTAACACGTCGCGGGTGCTTGCATGTAGCCGCTTTGCCATCAGGATGTAGAACGCGGCGATGATACAGAGAGGAATCACATAGTAGATGAGTGCCTTGGCGATGGCGCTGTACTTCGAGTAGGTCCTATTGGGGAACGGGATGCACACGATGATCGTCGACGCATTGATAAGAGAGCGCTCCTCAAGATGGGACAATAGAGCGTCGGGCAAGGCCAGAAATCCTGCCAGCAGCCAAATGGACAAGGCGCTTACGACCGTGAATGATTTTGACTGTTAAATTCGAGTTTATTCAGGCGATTATTAGTTTAATAAAGCCGCTTATTAAATAATAAATTTCTTTTTCTTTTATACCTGTAATCGTCTTAGAGGATTAACGATAACGCAATATCGTTCGGCCGAGAGGGCTGTAAGAGTGAAGACGGACACTCCAATGGAGACTCCTTTAGAGGTCTCGCTGATTTTGCACACCAAAGTGCCCCATGGCCAGGATGGGAGCGTATAGATGATGGACGTGAACGGGACGCACGTGACAATTACAAGCAGGTCCGCCAACGCCAAGGAGAGGATGTAGCTATCACATGCAACCATCATAACAATGATGATAAATAAGTTGCAAGGAACCATAAGAAACGTTAAATATAACATGAATATAAGAAAGTGGAGTAATTTTAATTAAACGTTATTTCTCGCTCATTTGTCTCCATTTAGCAGCCAGCGTCTTATAACTTATTACTTTTAGGACTTTGTTTAGGAGTTTCGTTTAATTAACGTAAAAAAAATTCGTTTAATTAACGTAAATTCTACTTACGTATTGGGAATATTACGCATTGCTCGGTGGCGAAGAATGATCACGATGAGAGTGCCATTGCCCACGACGCCAACGACAAAAATGAGGAAGAAGACCAGCGGCACCACGTACGTCTCAAGACGGTCTTCGTAAGGAGTCAACTCTTCCACGTCCAGGTCCAGGTCTAGCTCCAAGTCCCAGTCTTGCTCGGGATGTGTTGCATTCATCGTGACTGCAATACCAATTGACGCAACAAGCATGCATGATTATTTATGAATTACGATAACGTAAGAAAATCTATCAGCTTCTATGATCAACTTTAACTTCAAATCAATCAGGACTCTGCAAACATTTCCGCAAAGCGTTGAAACCAATATCGAAGTGTGGGCACAAAAGTACGTCAGAATTGTTGTAGGAGATGAGTATTTACATAAAACTATATAAATAGTACATACGGTGGTGTAGCAAAGCGAGGTGACTGTCAGATTCGCAATTGCAATCGTAATCGCTATGTAAGCAAGTGTAAGAACACGAAGCGGAGCGACCGAGTTGGCAAAACTTGCGGGCAAGAGGAACGCGCGAAGACTGAAACATTCATGTGGCGTCGCGGTGCCCAATGCACTGCGAAAACATTCATTCGCAATTCGCACGCGCGTCCCGTAACCGCCCCCAACGTGCAACAGGCAAAATTGCCTCAACGACGAAGCGAGCTGAGACGCGACACCGTCGACGGGCCGATGGCATGTGATCCAAAACACAACAGCAACAAAACGCATCATATCATCAAATGCACCGCAAATCGTAAATCAATAAATCAACTGCTAATAGCGCCTAATACATGCCAATAAATGCGATGCTAATGACATCAATCAACATGCGCTCAAGATGTGCTAATGACATGCATATCCGCTGAAAGTCGATTTTTCGATTTCCGCAGAAGCGATCACTTTTTCACGCTGGCTTTCCATCGATGCCGATCCTTAAACTGTTCATAAAGTGGAATAACAGCGTTTTCGACTTGCGAAGCGATGCAATTACGTGGGCCAGACCCAAATGGAAAGTACGTGTAAGGCTTTAAATTCGCTTTGTTTTCGGTGCCGAATCGCCAAGAATCCGAGTGGATGGAGTGCAGCGGAGCGCTAAGGATCAGCAGTGCGAATAGGAAGGATAGTTCAGGGAGGATCACGCCGAAGTCGGCGGCATACGTACGAAACTACATCATCCTTTTTTAAGTGCATCGCCGTTTCGGGCGGATGAAGGAGTCCTTGAAGCAGAAGTGATCGGCGCCGCTATGTGACGCCTGCCCCGAGGTGAAATACGTAATATGCGTCTGAAATACGATTTCAAAGAAAAGGTTCGTTTTAATCGTCTAATTTAGTGCTTGATTGCCTTCCACGCACCTCCCGTAAGCGTTTGCGCAACTTTTCGTTTGATGTAAACTCATAAGTCAAAAGTTAATAATTTTGGGTGGAGTGTTTTTGCCATTTTCAGGCCGGTGCGGTGTTTACTTACGCTGGGCAAGGCATGCAATCGACATTGACCTTGCAACCAAAGGCGACAACAAAGCTTGAATAAACAAACAGGTGATTATTGCAATCGGAAACGTATCTGGACCTTTATGAAATATTTCTTGTTGTCCTGTTCTCCGCGGGAGCAAACATCATGTCAATTCAAAGCATGTTTAAACACGAATTTAATTTGCGTCCTCAAAGATTGGCATGCCAAATCATTACGTAGCTGAAAAACGTACAAGAATTTAGAGTATGTAAAGCGTGAACAATAAAAACAAATCGGCAAAAAACATATTCTGCAGAATTAAAAATAATTCATTTCTTCTATAATTTTAACTATACTAACTGAATAAACACTTAAAACTGCAATTACCTTAGCAAAGGCAATACATAAACCAGATTTAGCTAACATAAACAACATCGCTAGAAAGTGCTAAATAATTCTCACAGAATTGATTGATTGAGTTTATCCTATAGTATGTCACTCAGTATATATAGTTTACTTTAATATACATATAAAATAATTATGCAATTGTAACTTTTCAGACTTTTCAATCACATTAAAAGTTGATTTTCCCACCTTCTAATTTGAACTGCGTGTATTGCGGAAAGTATACAGTACGCTTAGCAGGCATTTATAAAACTAACCTCATCTAGTTAAGCTACGAAAACAAACAACGTGAATCGTTAGTAAGTGCAATGGAACGTGCCATAAATGAAGCCTACGAAAATCTATCAGCTCCTGGTCCAAGTGGTACAACAAATAACGAAAGTAGCTCTGAATATGATTCAGATTCAAGTATAGAAGAAACAGTGTCAGTGTCCAAGAACCTGAACGAGAACTACGAAGAGGAGATTGATTCGGTAATAAAACCAAGGAAAGAAAAGAAAGAAAAATCAGAGCGTACCAGAAAACGATGGAACTTTTCCAAGCTGCCAGCACACTTGAAAGGGTTAATGGGGGAGGCAAACTTGCGGTTTGCACGAGGTGACATTACCCTTGCCGAAAGTATGTGTCTTGAGATTATAAGACAGGAGCCACATGCATTTGAACCATATCAAACGCTGTCCCAAATTTACGAAACAATTAACAAAGATAAGTCTATAGAATTCCTCACAATTGCAGCGCATTTGAACCCCAGCAATGCAGACCGCTGGCTGGACATTGCTGATTACTATCTTAATGTTAAAGGGAATGTCAGAGGAGCAGTTACCTGTTATACACGTGCACTGAGGTATCAAAAACGCAACTATAAACTGCACTGGAAGCGGATAAACCTGCTTCTTGAAAGTGGAGATACAAAATTTGCCGTAAGATGTAAGGCACAACTACTTCAGAACTACAGTAGGAAGCTGCCAGATAAAATTACCGAATTGGCAAAGGAACTAGCCCTGCATTACCATGGAGAGAAAGATTACGCAAAGGCAATGGATTGTTTTGCAGTGCCATTTGCCAAATGCCCGAAATCTATTAATAACGAAATGGTCAATATGTACCTAGAACTTCTGCTTTTGAATAAGAACTATGCTCAATGCTTAGACGTTTTTGTGCAGCATTGTAATATCGAAATGGAAGTTATGGTCACTGACGAAGGAAAACTGACTGTGCTCTCTTATAGTTTACCCGATGGGATACTTGTAGATCTACTCACCAAGTTTATCATTTGTGTAATTAACTTGGAGTCCCATGAGTTGGTCGACGAGTCGATTCAGCTATTATTGAACCAAGACTTCGATATTGAAAAGAACGGGGATCTCTATCTGGATTTGGCCGAGTGCTTGATATCTAAGAACCTACATATTAAAGCACTAACCTTCCTAGTTCCGCTTATTAAGAGCAAGAGCTTTAGCTTACCTGCCGTGTGGTTGAAGTATGCTGAGTGTTTGCGAGCTTGCGACATGATTGAGGATTCTATTGCGGCCTACTATAAGGTCATTGAATTGGCACCCAGGCATCTTGAAGTTCGTTACCCGTTTGCCACATTGCTGATGAGCCAAGGCAGGAGTGATGAAGCCATGAAGGTTATGCATCAGGATGGATCTTCGACCGAGGTAGATGTTGATCTGCTCATATGCGAGATAGACTTTCTCATGAAGCACAACAAGATACCAGAGTACTTTAATGCGGTGGATTTGCTTCTGCAACGACATTGTTTAACTTACAAGAACAGAAACGAACTGCGCCAAGTAACCTTCCAGGAGACAATCAATGAGAAAATCGCGCGTGTGAACAAATTACGCGAGATTTGTGGAGAGGATCGAGTCGTCTTTGAAATTGAAAGTTTGCGAGAGCCGGCCGTTGAAGAGGAATATCAACTCTACCGAAAAATTCTAAGCTTTTGTTATAGGAACGAGCACTTACAAGAACTGCGCAGATTCTGTTTCTACGGGCTCTGCTCGCATAGATTCAAACCTTACGTCCACGAGATCACGGTGATGACCATGGTTGCTTGCTTGAAGTGCAAGGATATAAACTTAGCCTTCCCCATGATCCGGGACCTACTCATACGTAAGTCAAATCTACCGAACATCAGGCTGTGGAACTTGTTTAATATTTCCATCCAGACCTCTGATCTAACTAGGCAGACGCGTTTCCTAATGAGACAGAATAAATTGCATAAGCTTCATTTCTTGAAAGAACTGGACAGTTGCATATGTATATCATCTGGTTCGTATCGTATTGCTACTATTAGTCTATTACCACTCCTAAAAACACAACCCACACCCTTTGTTTACTTCCTCCTAGGGGTTATTTTCCTCCAGATTAGTTGCCAAAAATACCGTGACTTTAAGAAGAAAACGACACAGAGTACCTTCGGATTCTTCGCAAACTACGCCCAGAAACGGGGAAAGGATGCCTTGCCGGAAGTTTATTACAACTTGGGAAGGATGTACCATCAGTTTGGGATTCTACATTTGGCTGCCCACTATTATAAGTTAGTGTTAGAGTTCAAACATCCCTTGTACGACGAACACACAGAAATATTATGTCTAGTTAGAGAGGCGGCGCATAATCTTTGTGTGATTTACAGAGAATGTGAAAACTACACAGGCGCTCGAAATGTGATGCTGAAGTATTTGACAATTTAATTCGATTTATAATTAATATTTATTCAATATAATTATTCAAATCCTTGTTCTTTATTTGCTTATTCCTAAAATTCGGTAATTGTTTTTATAATGAGCTAAATTTGCTTGATATATTTGCCATTCAGTGCGATGGCTGACTTGACTTGAATCTATCTTACGAGTACCTTATAAGCGACTTAGATACTATAAAGTTGCTATAAATATTACATACATTATAATAAAAAGATATCGACTATTTATGAAAATGTGTCATTATATATAGTTAAACATATATCACAGAACATTTTTAGTTTTACTAATGAACCAACGATGTGTTTCAATGTTACAGTCAAGTGCAGTTAGCAATAGCGGATGGTTTTTAAAAGTAAATCTGCCCTTAAACTCGATGTAACACCACGTATGATAGCAATTTAATAGCAGTGTGGAAGAAAATATTTACCCTTTAGTGGATTTGATTTGATTATTGAATATGAATCGAAGACGAAGAGTGATCATTATTCGTAGGGCAGCACATGTTAATATATCACAAGATAATTTTGAAAAGATTACCGTACTCAGCCAACTTGGCCCGTGATTGACTGATTGTCACAAAATATTAATATAATACTAATTACAAACTAATTTCACATCCATGAACGCCAGCTGCTGTAAAGCACCTTGTAGCTGAATCGCTTCCCAAGAATGCGGTTAGTACTGGGTTAAGTCCAAACACAAGTGAACAACATTGAACATCACAAACATATCCAAGTGATAGTCTAACAAACAACTAATCTGAACGCAAAAACATAGGTGAACAGAGGCAGTAATGAGGCGAGGACATTCACGGAATATGACTTGCTGCTTGTGTTGGCGTAGCTTACGTAGGGGGCTTTATGGCCTTCTCGACCTCCTACGTCACCGCCAATGGTCAGCTCCTTGTAGTTCTTCGAGCAGCCCATCCAAAACGGTGCGGAGTCCATTGGCTCCGGGGTTTCGACCCTCATGCGTTTGTCGTTAAATTTCCAATAACCTTTGCCTTTGAAGAAATACGTCTTACCTACAAGAATCCCAATTAAGCACCGACAAATTCTGAATTAATAATAAAAACAATAAAAACCCACCGTCTTTCCATTGAAAGACTGCGTCAATATTGGATCCCACGCCGGCCCACATCTCCATCGATCTAGGGTAGTCCAATTCAACGCGCCCCAATTCCTCGTCAAACCTGCCGGAATGAGAATACAGATATTTCTAATTGTAATTACAATAGTTAATTGCAATTAAGATTACCTCCAGTACACATTTCCGCTGAAAAAGAAGGTCTTACTGTTGTACCCCCACACAGTCGCACCGTCGATTTTCTCTAAGTCTGCCGGAAGTCCCAGCGATGTTAATGAGCGTGGATATCCACGCTCAAGCGTGTTACCTGTGAAAACGTAGATAAGCCGGCCCACGAAAAAGACGATTTTATTATCAAGACGCTCATATACAGCGTCAACGTGCGTGAAGTTACGTGGAAGACCGGTCCACATCCTGGTTATTTCCACAGGATATCCTCGCAACAGGCCGCTGTCGGCAATGCGCCAGAAATACTGCAACAGAATATTTCGATTCGTCCCCAGAACCAACTAGTATGTTATATTTTACGTACGGCATCCTTAAAAATAAAGACTTCGCGACGGATGACGGCTACTGCGTCGTAGGAGGTGTTGCAGGTATCGGGGGCACTTTGGGATTCCCTATGGTGGTGGCGAGTGTGGGTCGTTCGATGAGTCGTAGTCTTACTCGGCGTAGTGAAGCATGGATACGATCCATGATTAGACGAACACTTAAATGGTTTTCGTGGGTCCGGGGTCTTTCGGTGGATATTTCGATGTCGATGTGATGTACGATTTGGTCGGGTCGTGGTCGTCCGTTGCGTCGTGGTGGTCGTGGTACTGGTACCAGGGTGATGTGGAACGTGAGGATTCCTCTCCCATTGTCGAGGATCCTTTGCCCCTGTATCAGTAAATAAAATGAATTGTTTGTCATGTGACAAAGCATAGCATGTTTGCCTTACCGTAAAGCTGTTGTATCGCCTCCCGGTCATCGTCCGGCAAGTTGTAGTCGAAAGAGTTTTGCATACGCTGGTACCAAGGGTACATTAACGCGCCTTCGACGGTGGTGTGTTGTAGGCCAAGCGAGTGCCCAAACTCGTGTGCAGCCACGTGAAACAGACTTGTGCCTGGAACAAGGGCAAATGCTGAACTGAACTGAGCCTGATCGGTATCAAACGCGGACTACAACTATAGTGGATAAAAATTGCAACACAAACCCGGCGTATCAATTGAACAACAGCGCCCTCACTTTTAAACTTATAAAACGGCCTTGCTATCAACAAAGAGAAACTGCGACAGAAATAAAGCAATTGTGACATTTCTATAGAAACTCGCCACAATGCAAGACTGCTAGAAGCACCCTTGTTATATTTGCTGATCTTGCGTATTTAATGAAACACAGTGCATACTCCAAATGTAACTTTAGCTTTACCAAAGTGAACAAATATGCTCAATATGAATGCATTAGAATTATTAAAACGTAGAGCTGAGAATGCGAGATCGTCGACAGATGACATAGAAATGAAAGAAAAACTTTAATTTCAATATTGTGAGCAATGGAATGAAAGCATTCGCTAGGTTTCAATTTGCTGAGAAAATAACCAAGCTGATACTGCGACAGCATACGGAAGATAATAAGACCCGGCCTGGTCTGGCCATGCCGCGTTTGGATGACTAGAGATAAAGGCGCGATAAAAGCGGCCAACTTCGTCATGAATCTGATTTAAGTTTAATTCACATAGATCCGTCTGCATTTGCGATTAATTATTAGCATCAGCAGCAACTACTTGACGTTTTCGTTAATGGGGAAACTTCTAGGCCTGAATTGTAAATTAAGTCGATTCTATCCGTCGAAAAACAATTACATTTCAACATGTAATATTTACTTCTTAGAAGAAAACACACAAAAATCATACCTTTCACGTATAAGTAAAACACCCACGAAATAAAACAACTTGTAGTCCAGCCGCACATCTTGCCGGTGTATTATTTACTTCAAACAAACACGAAAGAAGAGTATTGTAATGAACCCAACTAACCGGGAAACTGCAGTTTCCAGCGAAACGATTCATCAACTAAGCCTAAACGCGACGTTGTTATTGTGGCGGCTAAACACCGAACCTACGTGATATTATTGGCGATTCAGTAATATCTGGCTAATAAATACTTTAGGCTGCTAAAAACACCTATAATTTACGTTTGTTGTGGTTAATAACGAAGCTGAATGCAGCTATTTATAAGTCACGCCCGTGGAAATGCGTGCTTGAATGCCAAAACGCAGCGACGAATGCGAATGCCGTTTGGTTTATTTATACAAACATCTCATAGTCGAAACTCGAGTATTTGATGCGGAAGCTAGACTAAAGGGAAAACTAATTTCTCTCCTGAGTGCGCTGTCCGTCCGTCTAATATTTTTAGTCGTGCGCGTCAGGTTTCTTTCGCGAGCTGTAGTTTGAACAAGTTCAAGTGACTTGACCCCAGCCCTCCCCATGTCAGATCGTAAGCCAAAGGTGACAGCCAAGAAGCCGGCAGTCTTCTTACCTTCTTCCGATGTCTCGTTCTCCTTCGTCCACCATACCTCGTCCTCGTCGAAATGCGCGTCGCCGCCGCGTCCCGATCCCGGAAAGAATGCGTGCGCCAAGATCTGACCTTTTCCATCGAAGGGATAATTATCCCCATGGTCGCCCCTGCAAGCAGGTAAATCGTAAATTATTGAGGAATAGTTCGTGCCAGCGAACTATGCCTGTCTGTGCTTCAGGCTGCATACCGGTAGAAGGAAATTAAAATGTCGGCTTGGTCATGGAAGACTTCCGCGAATGTGAGCTTGGAGTGGCGCGCCCAGACGTCCAACGCCTTGGAGAAGACGTAGCGCACTTCGTACGAGTTTAAATTGGCGAGATTGCGTTTCCGCAAGCTGAAACAAATGAACAACATTAACGTTCGGATTATATTGTACATAAGGTGAGGTAACTGCGTGGCTTGTCTCAGGATACAAGGTGTTCAATGTTATACATAAAAGCGATGTTAAATGTCAATTAATTATCATCCTAGCAGCCCTTATAGTCTTCGCGGGGCTGTCATATCTCGTCTGAAAGCGGGCACTTAGTGCTTATGTCACCTTCAAGACCGGCTGGGTGGGCTGCTGGATTCAATCTAGACAGTTACTCATCTAATATGAAGTGGCACCCATTAAATACATTGGGAAAGCGCGTACACCGTCGCGGAAATTGTCTCTGACCGAGCCAGTCGCTTCGATATTCATCAAAGAAGTTTTTGCCATTCTACAAACGTTTTCCAATATCACTGATGTCGGTTATTTGCAATTAAGTTATGTGCATTAATGTTGACCTGTAGTTGAGTAGAAGTAGAAAGAAATATCTTTTGAACAGTTCGACTTGTACTTGCACTGGGCAAAAGCAATTTGCCCTTTACTAATAACATTTGGTTGACATTAATTCCTGCAATTTTTAATTTCGTTTGGGTGCGTAAACGTAAATTCAAACGAGGGAGATATCCTGGCATTTTCCTGTTTACTCCCGCATTTGTCCATTACCCTCTGGGGAAAAGTAGCATCTCGCTTGAAAGGAATGCGATTTTTTTGCCTGCATGTTAATTAACCAATTAAGAGGGCCACTCGATGTACGCAAATTGCAGCGCCGGCAATTTACAAGCCCACAATGAGACCCGCTAATGGTCTGCAAATTGACTAATGAGAGAGAATTAGCCTCGAAAGAGTTGAGCGCTGAGATGGAGATGAAGTAGTGGTGTGGTGACCACCCAGTCGCTCACTCAAGGAGGTTGTGATGATTCGCAAGGACACACATCACACCCAGGTTGAGTGAGTCACCGGATGGTCAGGGTATCTTCGACTTCGATTTGCTTCTTTCCGCGTGCAAATATCGGCGACAGGACGGGGTGAAGTGTCACCGGGGATGTTCGACACTTGAGTAACGGCATCATTGACTCGCAGGGCACTTGATGTGCTCGCTCCATGCTCCACATTCATAAAGTCGCAGTACGTCAACACTAGCACTGTGCATGCAGATATATAGCCTTCGCGTCTAATAAAGCGCGCTCGAGTTCTAGTTCGACTTCGCTCCCGATAAAAGGGCGAACTCGTCTGAGACGTCAAGTCAAGAGCGAATGCACTAAAAATCCGCCAATATATGACTAGAGAGCGCTCCAACAGCGAGGGAAAAGGGAAAAAAGGTTGAGGTTGAAATTGTTTGCCATGCTTTCTATCAGCTATCCGCGTCGCGTCGGTTTCCCATTTACCAGTATGTGTGGTGGTCGGTGGTTTGAGGTCGGAAGTGCCGTGACATAATAAATTTAACGTTGATCGAGGGATGTTACCAATAGTACAGCACACGTCGTTTCTAGGAGCATTTAGCTAGTGTGTCTGTCTTTCCTGCACCAAACCGCGATCCATATCAAACTTGTTTGTGGCTGACTGAGTCAGTGTTTGTATGTACTGTTTCCTATATTGCAATAGCCATCAACTATGTAACTAAATTTCCACCGAATTCTAATGAATTGAACCGTATTATAAAATACATTTGCCACCCCAGAAGATATACCGGAAATGAAGACGCAACCAATCACATGGATAAAAGTATTCCAAATTGTTTTCTGCATCCCCCAATATAAATAGACAGACAGCGACTTTAAGGGCGGAAGAAGATTGAAAGGATGAAGATATGAAGTGCCAAGCAAGGCAGCAGAAGAGCAAGTCTGGTTGGATCCGCATCCACGTCTATTAGATGCGGTAAATTTACGATTAATCCAATAAAGTTCAACACCAATATTACTCTGCATTTACATCGGCAACGTCCCAGTCGATACATACGATCTCTGTGTGCGCTTTCAAGATTAGTTTCCTTTTTCGATTGCTCACCAGGGTGGTACACCAGGATATCATCCCCCAACGAATAGCAGATTTAACGCGAATTACATTTACTTTACAGCGCCCGCGCCGCGCCACTTCGTTTTACTTCGCTTCGCCTTCAGTGCAATTTAACCACATTTAAAAGCGGCTTAGCCGTGGAAAACTAATTGAAAAAATAGATTGCCTTTCGGGATAACTTTCGGCCAGGTTTGTGCCCGAAATTTGCCCGTCCGCCAAAGGGCAAATCAAAGCATGCGGTTGGCGTTTGCTTTGTAGATTGCGAGCTTCTGCTTGTTGTTTATTTGATGTAAAACAGCGAAAAGCAAGCAGAGTGTCGATATTTTTTCCAGGCAGAAGCGGCAACAACAGATAAGTTTACTAATTAATGAGCACCAGGCGCTTGCCGGCGTTCTTCGATTAAATCCATCAGCGAGCGGATGTAATTACGGAAGTAGCGAGCCGATAAAAATGATGTCGAAACCGAACGAAACTTATTATTGGCTTCGTTGCATTCGGCCTGGGGGGCGCGCTGCGCCATTGGCTTGATGTTTGCGTTGGCGTTTGTGGCTTCGAATGCCCTTTTCGTGTGCTGTTCACCGATCTCCAAAATATCCATTACACGCGCGTTTTGGTCGACGACCAAAGCGTGCCCATAAAGCAGCAGCAGCAGCAACTGATGCCGAATTGTCTACTTTTACCTCGATAATTGCCATTCGAGAAAGGAAATTAAAACGCGGGCGAGCGCGCAATCACTGACTGACGGACAGCCGACCGGACGGGCAATAAATTGCGGCCTCGTAACCGAAACCCAGCAAGCAACAGCAACTAACTCCGAAACTCTGAAACTGGAGGCTGAAGCCTGGAAAAATGTAAAACAGCGGTGAATCTGAGATGCGCATGAAATGCGATCGACTAACAGGCACGATAAAAGCAAATTGAGTCGTAACAGTACAGGCGATGCTGTTGCAAAGCATGTCGTCGGCAGGCAAGTGTTTTATCGTTTCTTGTGCGCCCGCCGCCTCCAAGCGCGCGCGATTGATGTTGCCACCAACGGTGCGCCATTTGAACCCAATCGTAGGAGAATTAATCGCATTCTATTGATTCAGTTGCACCTAACAAGCAGTGCTTTGATTAAGGATTCAATCGAGTGTCGAGGGGTGCGGAATCAAATAAACAAGTTGCGCAAACAGCGCGTAATCACAGGGCGATCATGCTGATGAGCATTATTGACGGCGTACGCAAATTCACTGACACTCAGCTCAGCTCAGCTCAGCTAGAGTCTCTTCTCTCAGCAATGAAACGACAATGAGCCTCATTAATATGGCGCAAGCGAGGACGATGAGGACGCATGAAAATGACTCCGATTGGATGCCAATTGACCCAGAGGCCAAGCCGCGTGCCAGCGATACATACGCCGAATATTATGTAGCAATTGTGACATCTCGTGCATGCACATAATTATATTGCGACCGGCTGGCGCCCTAACAATGTGCGCTGGAATTCGTCCCTCGCCCTTGAGATGAAACCATCACAGGATGAAATTTTTACGAAGGTGCTGCCATGCCATGTCAATTGATAATTGAACCAACACAACTAATAAATATCAATTGATATGGGCGCTTGGGTCGAAGCGAGTTCAAAGCCGAAGTTATTCTTGCCCGCCCGAGCGTCATTGATTAACATTAATGGGTGCGATCAATCAATCAATTGCAATTGAATATGCAAGAAACAGGCCTGGGCATAGGCATGGACTTATTATAATATAGGCCACCAAACCAACATACACAACGCAGAACCAATTTATGAAATTATAGCTGAAGCACAAGTGCAAGCGCAATTAGATTTGAAAGTTAGCAATTTATAGTTGGCGCTGGCTCTTTATAAGGGCCAATCGTTTTATGGAGCTTTTAACCAATATAAACAAACTGGTCGTACGCGGTTCAATTGATTTGGGATGAATTATTAGCGCCGAAAATTGATTGATTGAGGGATTTACGTCGATGTTGCGATATGATATGATGTGATGTGGACATTGCGGGACCATCCGACACGCTTCATTAATAAAACATTATGGCAATATTTCCTTATCGCTGGTGAGACATGAGGCATGCATGAAATTCCAATACTATTACCAATGTACCAATATTAACAGCAATTGAAAAATTATTCAATTTCTATGCAGCAAAATCGATCATGACTACGTAATAATGTATATTCTTGTTGATTCGAAGTTGAGTTTATAAGAAATTGATTTACCAGCGATTCAATTATGCGCCAATGATTATCAATGCGCGTCTGTCTGTCTGTCAGTCAGTCAGTCTCTCTAGATGTTGTTTGCACAAGCCGGTAAACTTGAAGGCAAAGCAATGTAAAGTAAATCAGAGTAAGACGACGTGCAGGGGGTTGCCTGGAAGCGCCTCAAGGTGTTTTAATAAACCTCTGGATGGAGCAATCTTAAGCGTACTCGGGGCTATAATTTGCAATTTCCGCGCAATCAGCGCATCCACCCGCCACCCGCCAGACGCAAACCGGCGAACTAATGTGATGCTAATTGTATTCAAAACGCATGCACGAAGAGAGTCTAAATTGTCAAAAAACTTACAACTTTCAGAGCGAAGCGAAGGACTTAGTCTGCAGACAGAAGAGCTTTTGGCAGCTGAAGCTAAAGCTGATGTTGAGCCCGAAGCTGGGAGATCGTCGGCGGTCGCTGGCGCGCTCACCACTGAAGAAACGTGACCGAGCCGCGAGATTTATATAATGCCGCGGGAGCGCAGCGGACGTGAGAGGCGGTGTGGCGGCGGAAGACCCGTTCGGGGAATCGCGCGCGTCGCTGCTGCCTGCCTGCTGCCCGTCACCCGCCCCAGACCCACACCCGGGGCCCTTTCTTCCGCCATCCTCGTCAACGCCGCTAACACGGTGCGATGACAACATTCGACTTCATTGCCCATCCGAAAATCATAGACTCTGTTCGTTCGCACTTGCGCGAACGCGCGTGCAACATGCACTCACTCGTATGTCACACGATCCTATCACTTCCAATCCACCCACCCGCCGCTTCCTGGAGATGGAGATGAGAGGACGTACGGAGCAAATCAGAAACAGGCTTTCAGGGCAAGAACAATCTATCTATCAGCGCGAGTTTATACAAAATACTCAGGTTCAGACTCACAAGCCCATATCGAAGACTAGAAGAGAAAAGTTGAGTTGAGTTGAGTTGCTTCATATCAATTGAACGTGAATGAATGGCGTGAGTATTGCCCGGATATGATTTGCAAGAGTACAGACGACAAGTGTGCACGCTTCAAAAACAGATGCCGGGATCAAATTAAGTGGGCGATGTGTATCTTCTTTTGGTGCACTTGACGCTAAATAATAAGCACGCAATTAGTTGGGATTTTGTCGCGCGGCGCGCCAGGCAGTGGGCGGCCAATCTATATTTATATTATATTAACACTAAGTGAGTTATTGGAGCCCTGCGCAGCTGCACGGCGAATGCAAGTCACGAAGCAATAATATTTATCATTTCTTTCGGCTCTGCAGTGGGAATGATGGTAATGCTTATGTTTGCTTATCTCTATTGCCGCCGGCAATACAATGAATGCAATGCATCGCTGGAGGAATGCGTGGCATTCCTTTGCGTTTGCGCTTGCGCCTATGCTCCAAATGAATTTCATCACACACTGAACATATTTTAGGCGATTGTTGTACCAACCCGAAAGATGATCCCCGAACCCTGCACGTTCCTCTCTGACAGCTGAAGAATCGAGGAGCATTCGGCTCGACTTTTGCTGGAATGACCGCACCCTCAGTAAGGCAAGACATTCGTGGCATAAATGAATTATTAGATCATTAAGATCAGAAGGCGATTGGCATTTCTATCAATTAAGAGTATCGCAACTGAGAAGCTATTTTATTCGATTATTTCATCCGAGAAGTGAGAATCTTGATGTGATCTTGATATTGAATCTGACTGTGAGAGTGCAGATTAATCAGATTTAAATGCGCAGCACTCAGGGCTTCATTACTGCAGGAACAAATGTAATTGAAGTCGCACAAAACTTGGGTAAACTATTTGCGGCAGGCAGGGTAAGACAGGGCATGGTAGGACACTTGACTCCAGCGCCAGCGTCTGGCGACAACACTAAGTCAAACGCGGAGTAAGTGCTCACGTAATTTCATTGCAAGCGCAAGCGCAAGTACACGCTCCATTAAAATGCTCAATATTTAATTATTTTTGATTATGAGGCACGGGCGTGGTGTGGCGTCTCACAAGTGGCTTGAAGCTCATTAAAACAGCAAAAATCCGCGCACTTGTCGGGACGATGCACTCGGAAGTGCGATTTCCACAAGCGCCGTCAAAATCGCGCGATTTTATCATAAGTGTTCGCTAATGATTTATTAAATTATTTTCCAACGTGAAATTTCCGTGAAACTACTCAACTCGATTCAACTCAACTCAACTCAACGCCAAGCGTAATCAATCAGCAATGATTAGTAATTTGGCATTGATTGCTGATCGACGGCCAGTGACACGTTTGCCACCGACAGGCCTACAATCGCGAAGAGATTGAGGAGTGTATGTACATGTAAACCCCAACAGGGTTGGACTTTTCAATATATCTACATACATAGGTTATGTATTTGTATGCATTTCCAAAATAAAGAAACAATTTTAATTTTAGTCCACGCAAGACAAAGTCTATCTGGTGTGGTTCCAAGTCTGATACGTCCCTGTATTGACAATATGCAATGTAGGGTGCAATTAAATTAAAGCACAATTTGTAAAATATAATTGGGAAGCCATCGATGGACCGCAATGAGTGTTTACCACGTCGCGATGTGGTGACATAGTGAATACATCAATACGAGGGTGCATTATCAGTCCAGGGGTTGTGAGTATCGCATATTGTCCACGTCGGAGATCTCATCCAGTCACAAAGAAATCATAACCTCGCTTGAATTAGGCGCTCAATTAAATCCAATTGAAGCAAGTGCTCGAGTGCTGATACATTTTTTTTGCTCGTGTTCGAAATTTGTTCCACTTTGATTGCATTGAATATACAAGCGCAAGCGCATGCTGTCAGAAATAGAAATAAATTCAATTGGTTATTGTCCCCGATACGGAATAACAGCCGTGTCAACGACAGATTTATTTCATTCGATTGCATTTCGTTGTTTTGAATTGTTATGATACGCTAAAGTCTGCCTACCTGAAGTGCCCTACTGCTGATGGTGCAGCTTCGCAAGTTACAGCTCAACTGAACTAAACTGAATTGAACTGAACTTCCGCTTCCGTTCAGTTTACATCCCCTCAGAACGCACGTAATAAATCTAATTAACTTTTTAATGATCCCATTCATGCGGGCTGCAGGCAGAGTGGGTGCAAACTCGGGACCCGCTAAGTAAGGGTTACGTAAATGTAAATAATACGTGCTATGTGCTGTTTTTCACTAACATGCCGGGTGGTCGCAGGGTTGCATAACAACCGCATCAAGTGCGCGGAAAAATATCGCGACCTGCAAGGAAAACGTCGCGTCGCGTCGCATAAACAGCAATAATTCCGAACAAGTGGCTTTGATGCCGCTAATTGTGGCTGCATTCGAGCTATTTTTGATTCGCACTGTTGTTTTTCGTCCGTACGTGCCTGCCTGTCCGACCAGGTACGTGTCGAAAAACTCGATTGGAAATTTCAATTGGGCTGGAAAAATATTGCTGCGCGAATGCAAATCGAATCAGATGCGTCAAGTCGCGAGCGAATTCATGAAATTGGACGAAATAAATCCGAGCGCAAGCTGGATCGCAATTCAATTGTCCAATTCGTCCGGCAATCAATGACATATTTATAATTACTTCACATTTACAACGTGCTCATCGCGGTGGAAGCTTTTAATTATAAACAAATAACATTCCAATTGGAATTGATTTTACCTTCCCGCCCGTTTAAGTTTACGTTTACGCTCATATTTATGTTATTGCGCATTTCTCAAATCTTCAACGCTCATCGTCAATTCGAAGGCGTGAAATTTTAATCTGCCTAATGCACCCCTGCACCAGTACCTTACATAACCCGTCCGGTCGACGCGAAGGAGATGGGCTTTTAATCTAATTAAGGAAATAACATAACACAACGCGCTGAAAAATTCTCAATACAAACATTTCGCATTCACTCAATGGCCGGCAGGCAGCGGCAACGACAGCCGTCCATCCGCTTTACATGCAATGGCATTTAAATATCAAATAGGCATCCGCGAGAAAATGCCAGCCGGGCGCAAGCAGACAATACCAATGCTAATGTACCTGCAATGTTGTATTATATTATCGAGCGCAATGGCGAAGTATACGTAACAAGCTTAACATGTTCGACGTATGGAAATCAATGCAGATTTTCCGATAAATTTAACAACCCATTTGCATTATTCGCCTAATCGTCAGGGTTGCCCTGCGATGCGTCGCGTTATCAATATGCATGTCGCACGGCACGCGTTCCGCCGCGTGCGCCAGTGATAACGAGCTGCACACACTCGGCGCAGGGCGACTTGATCACATCACATGTTTGTGATGTGCGTTGTATTCAAGCCTAATTCACAATTGGAGAGCTGCTACTGCTGCTGGCGCTGCGATTAGGCTATCATATTACGCGTCTGCCATTCTGTCGCTGCCTTAATTAACAACAGTCTTAACAACAGCCGCTTCCATCTCAGCATAATTACGGCTGCGCTCGCGCCGTTGTGTCGCACTTTGAAGTACATTACATCATACTCATAGAGTGATGATGTTGGCGCCTCTGTACGCAAATGTAATTCATTTTATATTCGATTTAACTCAATCAAAGTGTCGAGCCTACGTAGCAACGTAGCAGCGTAAGTGATACCCTTGGAACTAGAACTACAGCCCGGATGGCAGCCTAAGAAGTGGTAGACTGCTGATGGGCGGCAATGCCATGCGGTTGACAAGTGAAAAGTGCTTCCTCGCTTCCTCTTCTTCCGCGAACTGCGAAGGGAAGGAACCGAGAGGAGCAGAGAAGCAGAGCGTCAAAGTGACTTGACTCGCGACTTGCAAAATGCCAATGCTGTACAGGGTGCAACACATTTCCTTGAATAGCACTAGACACTAGACGTACTGTGCCTTGGCACGTCTTGTCTTGTCGCGTCGCTTGAATGCTATTATGAATGCGAAGGGTGGATGCATCCATCCATCCATCGACCCATCTATCCACCTTCGACGGACGAATAAATGCAACGACACAGATCTCCCGGCTCGAGTGCGATCTGTCAAGGAGCTGTACAGCTATCCCTGCGATCCCACCTGGGTGAAGGAGGAACGCTTGCACTCTTCATCGGTGGTGGGTGTTTTGATGTGGCGTGCCGCGGCCTAAGTGGCACGAGCCGGCGGCCTGTGGGGCGGTGAGATAGAGAGATGTCAGCCGCAGAGCTGCAGGCGCAAAAACCAAAGGCACTTACGACTTGAGGGCCTCTAGACAGCGCAGACGATCGCGATGTATATTGTCAGCCAGCAGTCCCACTTACTCAATTCAAATGGGAAAACACTTGTAATATTCGGGCTTCCGTCCGCGTTTCCGTCACTCGAGAAGGGAAGCTTCCTTCCCTTCCAAGTTAGTTACACTACAGAAGAATATGTTCAAGATTCCAAAGAGGAAACTTAATTCAATAGCAGTCGACAATGCAAGTTTAAACTTGGTTAAGTTACTTTCCAATTCTTGAGCGCACAATGAAAGTTTTTAGTTGGAGAAAAGTTTAGTTGTTTAACGCTATTAGCGACACCTGTTCGACTAGTGGAGCATTGAAAGTGACAGCACGCGCCACTAGATGGCGAGTGTAGTAGAAGCGCGCATTTTAAAAGTTTTCAAACTTTTCTAGGGCAACCTGTTGCGTGGGAAGTAGGTACTACCATGCCAAAAATAAGATCGATACTGACCTCCAAGTGAGATTCGTGTAGGGCCATCGCTGTCCTTGGAGAGTAAATCGCTTCCTGCGGGTGTTGTCCTCTGGGAGGACGTCGGGCATCCCGCAGCGAGGTGTGTGCATTAAACGCACCGTACGATCGTCCAGTTCTCCGGTGATGGGGATGCTTGCGAAGCGCTGCAGGTCTTTCACAGCCTGCCGTACTGACTCCTCGGTGCGCAGGGCACCGGCGCCCACCATATTGTGCTTGAGGTACCCGTATTTCATTAAATAGTCATGCTGCAACCAAGCAAACCACGAATTACTATTAGGGTACAGGGTTGTAATGAGATAATTGACGTTGACGGCTGGCTGGGCCATCACACGCCCTCCATCAGCAATGATGATTAATTGTCTTTGTTAATTAATTTGATGTGGCGAACATCCAAACACTTTTACTTTTTTATGTGGCGCGCAGCACTGCTGCTTTGCAGCGACACAACGCACATAAATTCTTATTACGGCTGAAATGTGACATCTCGCGATTGTGAACTGCATTCAACTTTTCTTCAGCCAGGCAGGCCTTGCCTTGATTTTTGTGCTCGTTTTAACTTGTTGCGTTTTCACTGCCTGAGCCTGTTTATTTATTAGCTGTCAGCCATTTCGGCCACGTTATTTGTTGATTGCATCTGAGGTTTCGCCTCGCTTGCGATCGTAAAATGGCATTCATCATCGCTGCAAACTTCTTGAAATGAATGCACTTTTGTCAACTCATCGCAACGCTGAAGCATAAGCATGAGCATGCACGAAACAGCTGTAAGTTACGGATGCACTCGCTGGTTTTTTGCATTGCGCATGTGTTGTGGCAAAGATTTCGCAGATTCACACGAATTAACGTTTTTTACCGGTGATTCATTCATTCTCAAAGCAAAACTGCGCCACTTGATTGATGGTAAAGAATTTGTCTTGCGACTTATTGCACTGGCAGATCATTCGAATGCATTTCCATTTCCCGAGACGAGACTGCAATGCGCCCTGAGTTGCCTAAAAATAAAGTAAGTAAAAACGTGCGTTGACATTTGAAGTGCTCGGCTCCAAACGAACCGCTTCAATCTCATCTATTGACAATCCTCAAAGATTTAAGAAGATTCAGCTTGATTCTATTTTAATTTCGTCGATTTGAGAGCGCAGCCTGATCGCGCGATTAACATAAAAGGAGTGCTCGAGCGCTTCTTCTTCTTCCTTTCTTTTCTTCTTCTGCTTCGTCCCTGCACCGCGCATTATTCAATTTCGATGAATGACAAGACAAGCGCGAGCGATGCATAAGATGCTTAGCTTAGACGGCCTTAGCATAGACGTACCTATGTATTTATTGCGCATTCATGTCTAAGAGCATTTAACCCATTTACATAATTATTGATATGCGCCCTTGCTTTGCATGCAACAGACACTCAACTCAAGCTCACAGTCAGAGAGCGCGAGTGCGCTTCTGCATCATACAGTCAGTCAAACACTGATAGTAATTGTGATTGTTATTCAAATTCTATTATAAGTGCGCCTTCTTGGCTTGACTCGTTGAATAGACTGTAGTCGCTGAAGGATCCGGCTATTTTTATTGAATTTGTGACTCACATGGCGCCAGTTTTTTGCACTTGCGCTTAAAAACCGCAACTTGTGTCATCAATTTGCTACTCCCACAGAAGAGGGAATGCAGTGGAACGTATCATCAATTGAATTCCGGCTAAACTCTACGCCGTGTGCGGCTGAAAATGTATTTTCGCCGCGGTTCCAGTACGCATCATTCATAAATCTACTCATTAGTCGGCAGAAGAGACGCGCATTTATAGCAATGCCTATGTTTAATCTCCAGCTGGCATTACGCAATCGTACCAAAATCATACCAAAAACACTTTCACTTGCATGTATTTTTTGGTTCTTGTTGCATGACCGGGACAGGAACAGGGACAGGGACAGATGTGACGTTGTTCAAGCATGAAATTAGTGCCCTTCCTTGCAAAAGGGCGAGGCAGTGGAAAAATGTCACTCGGTGTCAGTCTCAGTCTGGACATGCATACAAAGCGATCCTTATTTGCCGTATTTGTTCGTGATCTTTACCACGAAGCTGATACTGAACTGAACTAGTAGTACTCGTAGAACATGTTGGATGGATGCTGTAAGTTGTGAGTGAGGCTCGTCGCAAGTCCGTTTTCTAATTTTATCTTTAATTGAAATTTATACTATTAGCGTCTATTTGTATTTAACACGCAGTGCAGTGCAGTTCAGTGCAATGCATGCGAAACGGACGGCAACGGCGTGCATTCGCTTTCATTTAGATTTATTATTTGTTCGCGTCTAGTAGGCAGTAGACTGCCGGCTGCGACGTCTATTTCTGCACAACCGAACGAACCACTGATGAATGTGCGCCACTTTCAAACGCGACGCTTTTTTCACATCACACTCCTGATTTGCATGCAAAACATCCGTGCATTGCACATGCACACGGGCAACAAGCACAAGCCCTGCACTTTATTGGCATTCAATGTCGCCTATTATGAATTCTTAATTCCGAATCGCGCACTCATGTGCAACTAATTATCGCGCACAAAAATGCTAGTGCTTTCCCATGATTGCGCTGATTTATTATGAGAACGGCGACGGCAACAACAACGTGCATTCAATTGCAACACCGTCAGGCCAAATAGAGAACAAATCGTCGGCCGACAATGCTAATAAATAATTGACGAGTGAGTAAAAGTACCAAGCGCAAACTGCAAACTTAAGCGCCCTTGGTACGTAATTAAAACGCTTAATAACGTCGCTGAGCAGCGAAGAAATCGTAATCATGTCTGGCTGGCTGGTTGGCTGTCACTCTGTGTATAGGAAGCGTATTTAGACAATTCAATGTGTTTCGTATCAAACGTCCTGCCTTGGCGTAACTTGTTCTTTTTCTTCTTCGTCGACGTTTGCACGCTTACGCTTGTGGTGCTTGCAGGAGTTATTTTTAACGATACATTAGACATAGGGCGAGCAGATCGTTTGCGAGCATCGCGGAGAGCTGGTTTTGTTTCGGGTTGAACCTTTTTCTGCTCAGTGCATCAACACTATCAGCGAGCGCACTACTTACTGACTCCAGTCGAGACGCTCGTTTACGTTTACTTTACTTTGGTTGCAGACTCGCTCGCTCCACTAATGCAAACGCATAATTCACGTCTGCTTTGGCTTTAAACCTCCACATCCACGTCCACGTCTAGCAAAACTCCGTTCACTTCGCCAGGCGCAGTTGGAGTCACGCATTGAATGATAAAAGTGCATTGCGTTTGATTGCATGGCGCGTTTTGCGTGGCAAAACAGGAAAAGAGCGATGAAACGACGAAAGTATTTGCATTCGCTGGGTCGGTCGGTCGGCGCTGCGTTGCGTTGCGTTGCGCTTTGGTACCGTTATTATGAAAACGTTTGATGCGATTACGCGCCCGGGCACGGGTATACACGCGTATAATCAAGACTGTTTGACACTTTGGGTCATTCATACGCCATGCAGAGTGAATGTTTGTTTTACGTCTTGGTGCACCGTGGATTTTACGATTTTACAAACCGCAAGCGCACGCACCTCTTGTGCATAATAGATTACTGTATTACTGGCATATTTCTCTGATAAACAAAAAGCTCACACGCGGAAGTACGATAGCAACTTTAGACAAACTTTAAACTTCAATACGACGATGATTTATCACCGTAAAAAGTGCAATCATTGTGGTCACATCCACTTGTATTCGCAATTAAGCAGGAGGACGCGCTTGCGCTGGCAGCAATTAAGAAAACCACTTGAAAATTAATGAATTGCATGAATCATGGCGGCTGTAGTTTCGTTTCGCATGGTTTTGTATTAATCATCAACATCAACTTCCACTTCAACTTCAGGACGAGTCAGTATCAATGCTGCTGGGCACGGGAATTACGCTCGAAACAATACTAATATGTATGTATATGGATTGCATCGCTCTGCTCTTTCTCTGCTTGGGTTGCTGCTCGTCTCCGCGTTGCAACACCAATGTCAAATGTCTCTCTTATCTATAAATACGTTTCACAATCGCGGGCGCATTCTCTGCTCTGCTCCGCTCCGCTCGGCTATTCTATTATGTGCTCTGTGGATTGCTGATTAGACAGACAACAGTCCACGAATCGAATCGAATCGTCACCAGGCTCCACTCTCAGACAAAGAATGCTCATGCCCATGTCAAGCGTGATAAGACACGTAACACACGTTATTAATTATTGCATACGGCGATGTTTAGATTATTGGGAATTAATTGTTTTGACTTAAGGCAGACTCGACTTACATGGATGATAAGACGCGCACTGTTAGTTTTGAAGAGCACACTCTAGAAAAGCACGCAACACGATTGCACACACGCGAAGCACCACAAATACTGTATGTACTGACACGTTCAATTCGGCTTTGACTTGCGAATTCGAGTTCGAGTTCGTGTTCGTGTTCGGATTTGCGCAGAAGTACAGATAAGACAACAAAAAGACGTTTGAATGCTGCGCAGAATATAAAACTCAAGTGTCAAACTAAAGTCAAAGTCAAGAGACTGAAAAAGATCTGCTATTCAAATCATATTCACATTTGTCATAAAGTCCTCTTGAAAGATCTTTAATAGTAATGGCAAGCGGTCGTAATTAAAGACATAAAACTTATCTAAATAGCGTTGAGTGCAATCCCAGATCACGCCTCAGTCTGGCGTGTTTTTAGTTGACCAAGAAGATCACAATGCGATTATATGTACAATATGAATAGGAATATAAATGTGAATGTAAAGCGCAAGCTGGCAAAGCGGAACTCTGACATACATTGATGATAAGGCGATGAAGACACTACACTACAGCAGCTTTGCGTCCAGAGGAAGTTATGAAACGAATAATATAAGAGAACAGAGCAAAGTAGTGAAAAAACAGGAGGCCAGCAAAGAAATGAATGCAAATGCAGCGCGAGCGCGAGCATGAATCGTCTGCTTTGTCTCCACGCCTAGGACGGATCTGAGTGCTTATGTTCATCGTGTGTGAGCTGCTGCTGGAGGAAAGTCGAAATAAATTTTACGAGTGTCAGCCGGCGAGAGCGTTGATCCTCCGCAGAAGCGCCAAGCAATAAACGCGCCAGCGCATTTGTAAATTCTTTCTGAACGAAAAACAAACATGCGTTGATAGATAACACGTCCAGGAATGATTATGACATAAGATTACACATCCGACCGACACTCATTCGCCTCGAATTCAAACTGATTTCAGTATATTAACCCTCGGATTAGCGATGAGGTCTACACAGACCTTTTCGATGTTTGAGAGCAAATATGTCTTTGTCTAAGACACATACAG